>CAUYQV010181413.1:0-32179 GCA_963574575.1 Galagoides demidoff
ACTTTTCTAGAACTAGAATATAAATGTTTTGATACAATGATTAAGCAAATGACATGAAATTTATGTTAACCAGCTTGATGAAAGTGTTTCAAATTGTATATGAAAACAGCACAATGTACCCCATTTTTGCATTAATGTATATAGATATCAATTAATAAAAAAAAAAAAAAGTAATGATCCGTAAGTTCATCTTCTTTTGACTGGTGGGTAGGGCCAAGAAAACACAGAAGCATAATGGAATCACCAAGAGAACTACCAGATTCTGCCCCAGAGTTTCTCAAGGAACTGAAAACAGACACGGGGAGCTATAAATTTTTATATTCCCAGGAGATTCAGGTTGTCATTCTAGTGAGTGGGGCCAGGGATTCTAAAGACACTGCAAGGCCCTGAACAATCCCACATAAAAATTTTTAAAAAAGAAAAAATTGTCCCTCATACACCCTAGCACTCTTGAGACACTCTGCTTGTTTTATGGACACAGTTACCTCTTCCTTCCCTTCAAAATAATTCAAAGCCCTTATTGAATAACTATAATATACTAGTTCTGGAGAGACACAAGTAAATAAAAACAACTCCTTCCTTCAAAATCCTTCCTGTCTAGAGGAGAAAGGAATGTAGCAAATGAAGGACTTCGCAGAAAAATTTTGCAAGTGCTGAGCCAGCAGCAGGAAGGAAGGCGTGAAAGAATAAAGGGAAGCTCCCACGTTTAAGCCTTTAGTGGCTCCCGGAAATACAGCCCAGGCTGGTGGCACCTCACAGGAGAGGGTGCCAATAATCTAGGCCATGAGAGAGGGGAAGACGGGGCCAGAGGAAGGAGGAGGGGTGAGGGAACAGCAGTGGAGGGGGCTGTGCCTCTCGAGCAGAGAACAGTACAGCCAAGGGCGCAGCCTGGGGATGTGCCTGATCCCTCGGCCAGAAGCAGGGGCAGTGCTGAGCCCTGCTCCCTCACTGCAACTGCAGTTTTTCTTTTCTCTCCAGTTGGGTATTCTCTATCCTCTCATCCAAAACAAATCACAATGCCTGCAAGTGGTAGAACCAAGAAAACATAAAGCTTGGGAGGCACCTCGGCTCAAAGGAGTAGGGCACTGGCCCCATATACCAGAGGCGGTGGGTTCAAACCCAGCCCCAGCCAAAAAAACAAAACAAACAAACAAACAAAACATAAACCTTTCTTGTCCATACAGAGCTCTCCCATCTCTTGCTCCAACCCCGCCCCCCATACAGACCATACAGATGTCACCTTTTAGCATGAGAGGAGAGATACAAAAAATGCTTCACAACCAATGCCCCCCATCAGGAGGGGTCTTTGTAAGCAAGTCCCTGCCTCCTAAGCATCTATCTGGGTCTTGGTGATGTTTCTCTATCTTCCAAGAAACATTGATTTTCATTGTTTATGTTAAATTCATTTTTAATATAGAATACATCTTTATTTATTGTGACTTTATTTTTGAGGAGGAATATAAAGGAGAGCTAAGAACAAACTTTTGCTCTAATTTCTTCTCTCCATGAGGAAGAATCCTAGAGCAATAGAATCTCTAAATATCAAATTAATCAAAGAAAATGAAAATTAAAAAATGATTTTCTATATTTCATATATTCTTCAGTAGAATAAAATAAATCTTCTAAAACAATACACAGATAATTTAAATACTCAAGAATCTATGTTAATAGCCAAGATACTGGAAGTGAATTTAGCTGATCAGAGAAAACTAAAGCTGAACTTAGGGGTCATCTTGCCCACCTATCAGCTGCAGGAATTCCTTCTAAAGCAACCAGGCAAGTTGGCAACCAGTTCCTCCCTAAACCCTTCCAACAACAGGGACCTTATCATCTTACAGGACAGTCTATCTTATCATTGAAGAGCTCTAGCTCCCAGAAAATCCCATTTAGAAGAAAAACTGGACTCTATCTTTCATCTATCAATCCAAGTTCTGTCCTCTAGAATCTCAAAGAACAAATGGGTTCTCTTAAAAATTATGTCCCTTTATATTTTAAGTGCTTATCACGTGGCTCCAAAGTGCTTTTCCACGTTGTAACTGCATCGATCATGAGATGTGAGAGCTGTCCGGTCTTTCCCTTGGTGTTGTCTTTGGAAGTGGCACAGTGTAGTGATGTCCTCTGGAATTTCAGTCCAGACTCTGACGGGCAGTGGCAATGGGACGTTCTTTATTTATGAATACATGTTCAGTACATACGAAATGATCACCTTTTAGCTGGTATTTATGCAAAGCTTTTTATAAAACAAAGTAAACAGCTTCACCTTTGTTCCTATCAAACATCATCGTGTTGTTTCAGCCCATAATTCCAACTATAAAGTTTGTCTGAATTCTAAATATTAAGTCAGTCACTCAGAATATCCATTGTTCCTCAACGCTCAGAATCAAGTCAGTCAAGCGTTTTTATAAGCATGATTTTGTGTGTGTTTTTACATAAGAAGGTAGGAAAAGTCTAGAAGGAAGAACTAAACAGGTAGCCACCTGACTTGCACTAGAGATTTCCTCGTATTTTAGTTGGGCAGTCGTATTTAATTGAAGTCGTCCCCAAACCAGACATCCACTTACCACCACTCTGTCTCCTGTGAAGGGTGGTGAGGAAGTAAGTCAGTTTCACTGGCACTCTGCCCTGCACGGCCCAAGGAAGAGCTTTTACTCACACTGCACGTAAAGAATCCGGGTTGTGGAGGATGTCACAGGGGTGTCACAGCTCACACTGCACGTGAAGGATCCGGGTCGTGCAGGGTGTTGCGGTTCACACTGCACGTGAAGGGTCTGGGTTGTGGAGGTGTCACAGCTCACCTAAAGCCACATGGCAGACGGTAAGGGGGAGGTGGCTGCGGCACAGCCTGGACCCATCCCCAGGTTCACGTTCTGATTCATACTCCTGCACTTATTCACAGAAACATCAACTGAAGACACAACAGATGGTGAAGCCCAGATATACCATTTCAGGCTTTCCTTTATCACTTTATTAACACTGAAATTTTTTAATTTCAGTATCAAAGATATTATTAGACAACCGACCCCACTTTCTCTGGATCATCACTACCCTCTCCAAGCATTCACAAACCATTTCTTTAATAGTCTGTTCTACGATTAGCCAGGTATCAAAAGCTTCTGTGAAAACAGGAACAATATCGATCTATCTCTAGCCTCTCACCATCCTTCCCAATGGCTGGGCGTCATCACAGATGATAGAGAGAGGTGCCCCACTGCTCTGTAGTTCTCTCAGGACCCTTTTATGTAAGCACCCACACTGATAGAGCCAAGTTCATTGAGGGCCACATTGTAGCTTACTCATTAAGTATGTTGGCAACCAAAGACAGGTCGGCCTCACCACTCACTAGCTGTGGGATCTTCAGCCACATTTTAGATCTCAAACTTCCATTTCTCTAACTATAAAGTGGACTTAATAATTGTAATTATTTCACAGGTTTATTAAGAAAAATGAATGGGATGATACCTGTAAGTGTAATCAGCACTCAACTGGTTCCTGGCACTGTACATGCCCAGTCAAGTAACAGCTGTCATTTTAAGCTTCTAGATATTCCTTTACCATCTCCTTACTTTTATGGAGCTTTCATTACCTCTGAGAACTTTCTTTAATTTTCTTCAATTTAATTATTTATTCTTTGTTTACTGATAACAGAAACAACAGCAAAAAAGAATGGTTCTTTGTATTTCATTCATTCATCCTTCTGTACCTTCATCCAGCCATTCATTCATGCTATAAACAAAATAAATCTCAGCTCATTCCTAACTTGGGTTATGGAAATATTTGTTTAGTGTCCTCCCTTATTCCCACTGGGCCCTGGTCTCGTGCCCCTTCCTTCAGCATTTGCACTTCCCCTTTCAACATCTAAACTCAGTGGACAGCACCAAGATTGGTTTTGCTAGATATCACCCCATTTTCTTTCCTAGTATCATCACATGTAGGTGAATCGTCAGAACGTCTTCTTCCAGAACCTTAAATCAAATTCCTTTGCAGTATCCTCTGAACTTAGAGGTCAGTTTTACTAAAGCCATGGCATGCATGTGACTGCCATGGCACTGCCTTTGGGGTCACGGTCCTGATGCTGCAACTCCATCTAACATAGGCAGTTTCCTTACAGTTTTCCTTTGTTAACAAATTTAGTTAAAAATGCACCTGTTTTTAGTGGGAAATGTTCAGACATTTGATCACTCAGTGAACCCTGGCTGATCTATGACATGCCAGTCTTATGACCTATGAAGCGCCCCCCGTATGCAGTGGGGCTGTGCAGTCTACTCTTTACAGCTTACAAATGCTTGTCCGGCCCAGGCAGAATTAACCCAAGGATCTGCTTGCCTTGACTTTTCTTCAAAATTCAAAGGTTTCACACGAAAATCCCAATTGTTACTGTCCCTTGAGAAACTGGAAGACTTAGTAACCCTGGGACTCGGTCTCCGTAGGGTACAATAAAGGAGGGAGGCAGCAGCTACCCCGGCAGCAGGTTTCCTGCTCCACAGGCACAGCCCGCCCCTGTTCACAGGCAGCTGGCCTGCCCTGCCCCCACCCAGCCCCGGAGCACTCAAGGCCACTCCCGTCCTGCGGCATTGCCTCCATCCTTCTACCCCACAGGACTCCCACAAGTTATCACTACCCTTGGATCCGTAAACATCGAATCAGTGTAAACTCACGCCTCCACGAGCCCATATGGCCCTTTGTGAAAAATTGGAAGAAGGTGCCCTTATTCCACTTTCTATCCATCTGCTGGGAAACTGTTATGAAATCCTGATTTTGTTAAATCAAGATACATGTCTACTTCATGCCAAAATGTGTCCATAATAAATAACCAATAACGACTCTGTGAAGTGCACTGTGTGAATGGTGTCCCTTCCCGTGGGACACTGGTGGCAGAGTCCTGTCTATGACCATCCACCGTGGCCCACCCGACACCTGCTTGTCACTGACTGCAGTTTCTGCCACCTCCACTTCCGCTCCACTCCACACACAGTTCCATGAGGCTGGTGTGCTGATGGGAAGTTTCTTCCTCATTATTCCTGTGAGGTGTTTTTCCTGCTAAAATTCAACATCTAAACAAGATACTACATGCTGTTATTTAAAAAATCAGTAGTAGAATCCTCACTAACACCCGATGGGTTATCTTGAGATAATAAGGGAGTTTATTTCTCTAGTTTAAAGAACTATCCGGCCCTGTTCCCATACTTGGTCCTTTTTCCAATTTTAAGTGCAGAAGAGATCCGTGTGCTCTTTGGGTAAAAAGGACAAATTACTCTCTACCCCTCAATTGTGCTTTATCTGCTACTCCATTCTTTAAAAAAAAAACAAAAAACATAAAACAAATAAAATGCCACATAAATACTTCTGAAGAAAATATATCTAACGAACGGTAACAAATAGTTGGTGAGGGGATAGAAAACTGCTCTGCTTCTTGGGGTGGAAGGATAAAGCTTCGCATTTCTGTCTATTGTACGTACAATGCGGCACGAGGCACTGAGCTGCACGTGCCTCTCATCATTGTTTAGAGACTAGGACAGGGAGCAGGTGCTCGTGCGGCATCTCCAGTTCTGATCTAGAGCTCTTCCCACCCTCCTGAGTTTCCCATAAACAGCGGCACAGAGAGGCACACGGGCGTAGAAAGCAGTGCCGAGAAAACACTAAGCAGAAATCGCAGACACACATCTCTTTAAGGTCACATAAAAAAAAAAATGCAAGTTTCTTGGAGTCAAAAGGACGTCAGGGAGCCCAGGGCACAGCATCACCACAAGCCTGCGTGTGCTTTTTCCTTATATCCAATTAGTGTCATCAAAAAACTCAGCAGAGAAGGTACATCAAAACTTTTAAAAAGTATAAAATGTTCTTATTAGTCTAATTAAAATTTTGCTTGATAGAAATATTTCTCCACAACACTCTCAGGCTGTGTTCTGGCTACACCAGTGCCTCCACTCTCTGGCTGCCTCGGGGAATGTTTGGGTAATGGAGAGCACTGTATCCAAACAGTCTCACAAGTTTAAGAGTTAAAGGCACCCATCTGCTGCATGTGACAACTGCCAGGGACGGAACTGATGAAGATTCACACCATGATGCTGATTTTCTGCACAAAGAGGGAATAAAAATTATCTGTCAAACATCTGAAAATGATTGATGCCTGCCACCTCATCAAGACTGTCTCTGACACTTAATTTCCAATTGATGATTTCAGTTTGCAGAGACGGGCAGCAGGTGTTTTAGACGGCCAAACTAGCACTACACTTGTTTCCAGCAAAGCAAAAACAGATGACTCTACCTTGGAATACTTTTCGCAGTTCGTTAGACTTCAGTATGTCTGAGAAAACTCGAGGTGCTTGGCCTATTCCCAATACTAATTCCCTGACTCAAGAAATCAATAATTCACAAAGATATTGATGGGTCTAAGAGACCCTACACAGTGAGAACCAGGCTCTGGCCATTGTTAAGGCATTGAATTGTTTCCCCATTGGTGGTGGAAGACTTTATCTCCTCTTAGAAATGGATTTCCCTGGATTCTCTGGCCGTCAGGTAGAGATTACTAAAGACCAGCTTGAAGATTTGTAATTAGAAGAACAACTCTTGATTTCAATGATTATTTCTAAAGCACACAGTACTTTTTAAACATTACTCTTATAAATCTTGTTCCTACAAATATTTAATTACTAAATTCTTATCTCTAAAAAGAAACCCCAAATACTGACTTGAAAATAACCACTTTCAGTTGCAAACGCAACCTGATGAACCATTTAGTATGAAACAGCTGAATGAAGCGAGAGGCTTTTGAAGGTTCAGGCGGACATCTCTATTACAAACACCCAAAATACTGGTTAGGAAAAGTTTCTACCCATCTGCTTTAATATCTGCATTAATATATAAAATGTTTCACCTTTAACAGACTGGGTAACTAGACAATTCCTCATTTTTTTTCCACAAGTTCAACACATTTGATCCCATTCTTTAGACAAGGGAACTTATAAAAACGTGTTATCAATGCCGTCCATTTGCACATAATGAATAATCCAAGTTATTTTCAGATTTAATCAGCTTTGGGAACAGAGAGAGGGCTGGTGGCGCTCAGCTCCTGCGGGATACTTGAGGCTGCTGCAGTCCGTGGAGCCTCCCGGTCTCACTGCAGGATCAGCAGGTCTTGATCCACCATCATTGCTCCCTGGCCCCACACTGACTGCTGGGGACACATAGGTCTAAGAACAAGAAACTAGTAACTTGGCAGTCACATAAGGAGGAGACATAGGAACTGACAGAAGAACAGGAAAGTGAAACAAACCAATAGAAAAGGAGATTTATGAGTTCTAAGCTACAGGGCCCGAGATTAGAGAATATTTTATAAAAATGCGAGAGTATTATTTTGACAACAAAGTAACAAACCCCCTCTGACAGCAAACTATTGCCACACAGAAATACATTATTAACATATTACATAAAATGCAGTATCTCATTATACCACGTGGTAAGTACATCATTAAACACGTTTTAAAGTTTGGAGAAGACAAATCCTACAATTAACTTTAAAATCAGTTTGGAATGTGCAAAGAGGACATAGCTGTCACTATTATAAATGCACATTGCAGCAACAACCTGGGCAAGGGGAAAAAGACTAAGAATTTATTCCCAACTTCAAGGACCTTACAATCTCCAGGAGAGACCAATGTACATTCATAACCATGACAGTAGATAAAGCTAACAGAAAAATCTCAAAAGAAGGTAGCCTCTGATTTCCGTGATTGCATATTTCATACAAAGCAAGAAAATTGGAATAATTCTCTAATTCTACATTTTTTTGTTCAAATTCCTCATGGTTCCTCCATTTCAAGTAATTTGGACGTAACACTCTGTAGGATTCTGCCTTGCTAAGTATTTATTCAGCCCTATTCTAAAGTTAAAATCATTGTTCTGAGAATTGGTTGAAAAAAGTTAACTTTTAAAAAGCTTATGAATAAAAAGATATAGTCAAACCAAAATGAAGTTCTTCCTGAATATAAATATCTAGAATTTTCCCAGTAGAAAATTGGCAGATATCTGATAGAGCCCCTTAAAATGGTTATACAATTAACTGTGTAGTTCTGTGGCATAAAACCTCTTTTTAAAAATCTCCCAGCGTGTTGTTTCTGCCATTCAAAGTCAAATGTTCCATATCTAGGTAGCTGTTGAATTAACATTGAGAAGGGATTTTCTGATGAAATTTTTTTTGAAACCTCACTGATTGGGACAGTGATTCTTCCATAGCTCTTATGTAGTAAGCCTATTTAAGTTTGAATAATTGCTGAATCCTTTTTGTGAATAACTAATTTGACCTTCTTTAGCCTTGGTCAATCCCTCTTGTAGGAAGCAGCAAAAGTGGGCAAGAATATTTCCCATCTTCCCAGTGATGCTGAATACACAGTTTCTAACTTGTATGGAGGCTCATTTTAATACGGTCAAAGTTGTCCTTAAATTTTCACGCTAACGTAAATGCATATAATTCTTCCATGGATAAGTGAGAGATGCAGATAATACTTTGCAAACAACACAAAACTTTAAACTTCCTGGTGTTGAGCAAGACCAAGCATAATGGCCTGATCTGCAGATTAGCTCCAAGCACCATGTGAAGTAGCACACGAGCATTTTATCGTCTCAATAACTTAATGAGGTGCCATTCTGATGCATATTTTATAGGGAAATGGACCAATATCTGGAGAAGTCAGGTCACTAGCACACCCTAAAGTGGCGAAGCTGGGATTCTGACTCATGATTAATTAATTGACTCAACAAATAGTTAAGTGTCTTCTTTGCCCCATGCAGTGTGCTACGGAGCAAAGAAACACACCCACTCGCTCACTGATTCTAAGACACAAACCACTGCTTCTCTGCACTCTTCTGCAATATCATTTGCCACATGCCACAGGCACAGAAGCTTGATTGATTAATTTCTCATCAAGTCCTGTAATGGCATGACTTTTTAAATGTTATTAATGGCTACCTTTGGTTTCTAATCCCAAAAGAATATACTTATTCATTGATTACAGAAATCTTTGCTTTTTTCGTAGCAAATTCAAAGTGTGATAGTATGAAAAACAGTTTAGTTATTTATTTCATAAAATTGTATCCAAAGGTTTCTCTGTGGTGGTACTTTTAAACCAAGTAACCATGAAAGAGCTAAGGTTTGTGATATGGCCAGTGGGAAGAGCTGGGTGTCGAGAGGCAGGAGTCGAGCTGGTTTACAGATGGGAGACCTTTCTCATGAAGCCTGCGATTCTAAACAAATCCTGCTCATCAGAAAACATGTCTGCTCCCATTTACGGGCACATTTCTTCTTTTCTGATAAATACACTTTATTCCTGACATCTTTCTGAAGACTAACTCAATTTATGAGCAAGTTAAATGCCACTGGGGTAACACCATTAACTTTAGAGATAAGAGACTGTTAAACTTTTTTATATTACTGTCCAACGTGTATTATCTATGGGCTCCTCACATTCTCATTCTCCACCTCTTTCTGGCTTTGCTCTTTGACCTTGTGGAAGGCCAGGGCTACCACAGCAATAGCCATGTCTTAGCCTGTCACAGGACAGCAGAGGTACCCTGCTGTCCCCACGTCCCAGACAGGAGAAAAGAGTAGTAAGTGCAGGGTGGACCACTCAGTCACAGCAGGCGTGCACAGGTGAAGTGTACTGAAATCGGAGACCAGGCAAGTTGTTTTTTAAGACTCCTTTATGTATAACAAAGTAGCATATGATTATTTTAATACGCACTTAGTAAGTGCAAGCATGCATTGTTTACATATTCATTTTCATGCGAGGGGTATGTACGCACGCCCACGTGTGTGTGCTTGTGATGACAGGGTGTGTAGAAGCTGAATGACAAGATGGTAAGACAAGCAAATTTTGGAGTTGACATTTTAGGAAATCTAAATGATTTCTAGAAACGCTGCGACATTAATATGAAGTTTCTACTACTAAAATCAACATATCCAAAAATGTTACTTATGAAATATGTCTTGTGGTGAACTTGTGTAGAGATTTCACCCATTTACAATTTTAAAAAAGGAAAACGACCTTACGAAAGTGTTAGAAACCTGGTCTTATGGTCACTCACCCTTTGGCACCTTGACAACAGTAAGACTCAGAGCCGTGCTGAAGTGAATGTCTGTGCCAGTTCAGCCATCTGCTGTTGTCTCACAAACGGAATCACAGACTAAAAGGGAAGTTTGTTTTGAGGTGCCGTTCCCATATGCATACAATCCACAAACTGCCGTGTACAACTAGGGCTCAGCATAATACCAACCAAGACGTGGGTTTTTTCGGAAGAGCATATTGCATGGCATTTTCTGGAAATGCGCCCAATATTAGCTCCATGTCACACTGCACAGAAACATATGGTCTTCCATGCGCGATCCCACGGTGTCTACAGAGACTCCGCAATCAGAGGCTCCCTGCGTTACCTTCCTTTTATGAGTCAATTTTCACTCAGTAAACTATCACACTGTGGTGATTTGGAGGCATTATTTTAATTCCTAATGTAAATTTATTTCCAACAGATGTGGTTCTATGAATAATATAAAAGCATATGACATCTTATTAGCTATTAGCTGAAATACTCCGCGGAGTACTGGGTGCCAGATACTGCAGCGAATGAGCCAAACCAAGCTCACCGTTGCTGGGTAGGGGGCCGGGCACCTCGTCATTCTGAGAAGTTGAGCGCAAAAGGGCCTCTTTTTGATGCTCCTGCCCCCTGAGCCATCCTGTCCTTGAGGCAGCCGTACTCCTGGGAAACTGGTTATGGAAAGGAGAAGGTGGAGGAAAGCCCCAGAGGCAGTGTCCCAGACCACTTTGTGTTTTGCTAGCCGTGTACACTCCTCTCCTCTCTGGACAGCACGAGATGGACGGGCCTTCCCGGAACCTGAGCACATGGCGTTCACGCATGAGCAGGAAAGCAGTGAGTGCTCGGGGCTTTGGTTTGGGCGCTTGCTTAAGCGTGATAGGGGGAGAGGTAAGGATTTCCTTGTGTTCTAATGAAATGCTTCCAAGGCAGTAATCAGTCCTTGTAGTATCTCAAATAGATTGCTTTGCTAAAATTTTAAACACAAAATGGGCATAGAGGTAAATAATTTTCTCAGGACAAAATTGCAGTTCAAGAAAGAACCAAGGGAGCTGTTCAAAAACCCCATTCACTGCTGCCCATCCACCTGAGTCCACATCCCCAGCTGCTCGGGGGTGAAGGCCAAGCCGGGACTACTCAGAACACAATTCCTCCTTGTAATCCGATCCTTCTCCCTGTCCACTACTGAGAAAACATAGATAAACCATTGCCTTCCATTTCTAGCAGTGAAACGGCCATTTCAAGAATCACAGCAGATGTTGGCTACACACAGGAAGTGCCCAGGTGGAGGCCTGAATTTTGATGGTTCACTCAAAGCGAAGAAATTAAGAAAAGTACCCGGCACTCTGGAATGGGAGGAAACAGTGATGCCAGCAACAAACAGGCGTCCTTACCAAGTAAAGAGGTAATGAGTCAACTTGCTGATTGCATATTGTGGTTACTGAATGCAGTTCCGTGATGGTTAACAAAAAAGCTGATTGCTCATAATTCAAGGTCTGTCTTTCCATTTACTGAGGTTTTATTTTACGTCTAGCAGTAGTTTTGTCAAGATATTCACAAAGGCCTTATAAATCCTCTGTTGGATTATTCCAAGGTTCAATATATTTTTGATGCCTGAAATTTTAAATAGTAACTTAGAAAAATCACATTTCTGTCTTTTGTTAGCATATAGAAATGTAATTGATTTCTGTATGCTGAATTTTCATCCAGCAACAATGTAAATTCTCTGATGAATTTATAATGCTTATCTCTATATCCTTTTGGGTTTTGTCACCACATTATCTGTGAATAATGACAGTTTGGTTTCTTCCTTTCCAACCATGATACTTGCTATGCTATGATTTGAATGCAGCCCCCAAATTTCACGTGTTAGAAACTTAACCCTCAAATTCATGATGCGGATAGTTTTGGGAGGTGGAGCCTCTGGGAGGTAACTGAGATTAGATAAGGTCCCTGGAGGAGGCCCCATGTAGGGACTGGTGGATTTATAAGAGGAGGAAGAGAGACCGGAGCAGGCATGGTTTTGCCGATGTCCCTCGCCAGGTTCTAACCCACTTTCTAGCCTCGAAAACTACCAGAATAATGAACTTCTTTTCTTTGAAAATTACCAGTCTGTGGTATTCTGTTGTAGCAACAGAAAACAAACTAAACAAAACCTTTTGTTCCTTTTCTAGCCATTTTACCTTTATTAGACTGGTTATATTGAACACAATTATCTTTTTTCCTGATCTTAAAAAGAACCTCTGACATTTCCCAGTTTTTTGGTAGACCTTTTAGTAGATTAATAAAATGTCCTTCAGCTATGGTCATACCGCCCTGATCTCAAAGCTAAGCAGGGTCCAGCTGGTTAGTACTTGGATGGGAGACCACTTAGGAATACCAGGTGCTGTAGGCTTTTTAAAAAGAAAATGTCCTTCTATTCCTAGTTTGATAAATTTGAGTCATGACTGAATGCTGAATTTTATTACTTCTCTTTAGCATCTATTGAGACATAACTATTTTTTCTGCTAGTACAGTGGATTATGTTATTGATTACCTCATATTAATCCAAACAGACATACCTGGAATAAATCCTATTAAGTCACGAGACATATATTGATAGTGATCTATAGATAGTGAATAGATATCTGTACCTATTTCTGTATCTATAGCTTACATTTGCTTTCCTAGTATTTTATTTAAGATTTTTATATCTACAGTCATGAAAAAGACTGGCCTATAATTTTATTTTCTTTACTAATATTCATTTTAAAAATTAAGGTAACCAAAATGCCAATTGTAGAAGGAAGTCTTTTTTTCAATACTGAGGAAAATGTACCCCATTTAGGAATTATTCATCCTTTAAATATTTGGTAGAACTCATTATCGCTGAAAACCAGGTAAGCCTGATCTTTCTGACCTCCCTCCCTCCCTCCCTTCCTCTTCTCTCTTGAGATAGAGTCTCACTGTGTTGCCCAGGCTCAACCTGGTTTTGAGCCCCTGGGCTCAAATGAGCTTCCTACCTCCCTCCCTCAGCCTTCCAAGTAAGTGGGACTACAGGCCTGCACCACCTTGGCATGATACTTCTTAATGGAAATCTTTCTTATTATAGATTTAGTTTTTTAGTAGCTAAAGTTTTCAAAATTTATTGTCAGTTTTGATGACTTATATTTTTCCTAATAAATATATATTTTATTTGTTTTCAAGTTTACCCCAAGAAATATTTTAATTTCTCAACTATCTCAGTCAAGTATACTTTTTCATTCCTAATATTATTTGTGCCTTTAGTATTTTTTCTTTGATCAGTCTTGCAATATTTATTCATTTTCTTAGTTTTTTTAAAATAGCAAACCATTAGATTTATCATCTATACCTTTTTTCTTTGCTCATTAATCTCTAACAAATGTCCATAGAAGCTTTACCTGTGTTACCAAAAAACTGTACCCAACCCAAATCCCCGTCACCAGAGGAACAGACCAGATATAAACTGCAGGATACTCAGAAAGTGGAATACTACTCAGCAGTACAATGGAAGGAACTAGCAAAATACACTGGAACACAGATGAGACTCACAATGCATGTTACTGTACAACTTCACACAAACACACACATACATAACATTCCAGAAAATATAAAGTGATCCACACAGGCAGAAAGCAAATCCCTGCTTGCTGAGACATAGCTAGGGAATCAGGTGGTGGGAGACCCAGAAGAGGGGAATGATGTAGGATTCTGCCAAGACTTCTAGGGGTGATGAAAATGTTTATTTTCTTGACTGTGGTGATGGTTTCATGGGGGTATGCATACATCAAAACAGACCAAATTGTGCACTTAAAAACCTGAAGTTTATTTTATATAAATCATACTAAAATAACACTGTTAAAATGATGTTTCTATGGGATTTTTCTCCTTGTCTTTCCCTCCTTTTCCATTATCTTTCGCTAACCAGGATTATTGCCAGGTATAAAAACCCACTAGTGATGAGTAAGTGATATTCCAAATTATTCAAAGGACCAAGGATAATGCTTTATTTAAAAATTAATGTTCATACATTTCTTTTGTTAAGGTTGGGACAAGTTTATTTAACATATTGCACATAGTTTCTATATTCATATAAATTTGCAGAGAAAGTTAATTTTTACCAAACTATATTTGCCATTGCTTCCATGGTTTCTGTGTTGGAAGAGGCTGCTTATATTTCATTTCTGTTTTTTCCACACAACTTGACTACATTTCACTCAAATGTCTCATTGGCCACGAAGTCATTACAGGTAGCCAGTCTGAAATGGACTGACTCACTGACCACTGAACACCATGTCTTTTTGTGAAATAAATCCTAGCACCGTATTGTCCATGGCTAGCCCAGGTTTTTATTTCAAATTTAGTTGCTAAAAATGCAGCAGCAATATTCAAAAGACTATGGAGTATGACTGAGATCACAGAGACAATTCGGCCTGAGAAAGAATTAGCAAAGGGTTCTAATTTTGTCAGGCCCAGAGAAAGCTGAAGTGATTTTTTTTCCTGTGGGATAAAAACAAGGCAATCTACCCACCTCTTTGAGAAGTTGAGTGTATTTAACATTAAATGGCAAAGCTAAATCCCAGGAAGGTTTTAAGTCACTCCTCCTAACACTGGAGTGCTACTTGTTCTACAAGTACTACAATCCATACCCCACTGGGCTGGGCACAAACCAAAGAGAGAAGACAGCGGGTCATTCAAAGCTCCGTAGCTGTGAGAGCAGGCTTCAAAGGATCTGAGAGAGGGACTTCACAAACAGCAGGACCAGAAGGTCTCCCCGAAGAACAACTCACAAGGAATTTGTATGGATGGCAGTATCTGAAAAACCCCTCACCCAGGTCAACCCGCCAGGTGGCACAGAGAATCAGATCGATTCTTCAGAAGAGAGGTTTAGCAGTCCAGGAGCAGAAAAGGCAGTTACAAAAAATAGTCAGGACAAACAAGGTGAGTGGGCCAAGCTGAAGGCCTCAACCCCACAACAGAAGAAACTGTCTTTCACACATTTTTAACCCATGGATTTTTTTCAAACTGCTAAAGACTAAGGATTTGGGCATCTCTTAATCCAAAGTGCTATTTTAGAAAACATCATCTACATAGTAAAAAGCCCGATCAGGATCCTGGTGCCATCTTGGTTCATGAGAAACTCTGCGTTTGAGAGGAGACAGGTTTCCAGTCACAGTCACACAGGGGACAGTAACGTTGTCAATGTGAAGGACATGAATCCACAAATACTTCAAGCGGGTAAAAACACAATAGTCACGTTACTCTGACAATTACTTTCATCTCATATATACTTATTTTCTGTTTCACCGTTCTTCAAAACAACGATGTTTCTAATTTTACTTGCTTAGTAGTAAAAACATGAAGAAAGGACACAGAGGGTTTTATAATTCCAGCAACGAAAAGCTCGCTTCCTCAGTTTCCAGATTTGATTTCAGGTCTTCAAAGTATAAACTTTTTACCAAATTTAAATGGTACCCACAATGGCTTAATTTAAACTTAAAGTAGATAAGGTAAATAAATAAATGGAGACTGAATATAGCTTTCATACTTTACATGAAACAAATGTTTTTCTGTCGCAACTTCTACAGCCCTGGTCTCAGTCTCCGCAGGAAGGAACCAGGCACGACACAGATTCAAAGTACAAGCTTGCGGGAGGCGGACTAACCTCGAGTGCAGGGTAGCCCAGAGCCCCAGCTGCAAAGGCAATTTATGAAGGTTACGCACAGCAGGTGTGGAGGGTTAAGGTAATGACATACACAAAGGTAATTACATATGAGGGCTGCATGTGTAAGGATTGCCACGTGCTCTTTCCTCACGTGTTCTTTCCCCACAACCCTCATGAAGAAGTACTAAGCATCAGTGTTTAACACATGCTTACTAGTGAGTGACCAATCTTATCTCATTCCAGAACACTGAGTTACTTGAGGAATTGCCCCAAGTCACAAAACGTCTCTAGGCTTGCCAGGACACTGTCCTGTTCTCAATGTTTCCTTTTAATGTGATAAAAATCAGTAACTGTCCTTTGCAAGCATGGTGTCCATTCCTCTACATTTTTCTTTTCTTCCTAGGAGATAAACAAAATTAAAACTTGTTCCATAATTTAAAATGTTATATTTTATTTTATTATCTGTAGCTGCAGGTCAAGTGGTAAGTTTTTCATGCGCTAATGTCCACTGTAGATGTTTTCAGAAGCTCTAACTAAGCGGTGGTGCCAGCCCAAACCCCCATGCTGTCACATATATAATGATTTATGGTTTTATTTTTGTCCCTTCAAATGACAAAAGTCACAACATTAAAGGTGACTCTAAGCTACTTAGAGTAAGGATGGACAGTTAGCAGAAAATACATAAACAATCAGCAAATCTAATTTTAATCTTTCTCCTAAAAGAGTAGCACCTTTATAAAAATTACTAAAACTTCTATTAAGAAAAAGAAGAAATTGAGTGTCTACCATTTGCACAGTTATTCTCTCACATAGTAGAGATATTATATATGTTATATGTAATATTCATACATCGAATTATTTATAAAAAGAATATAAAAGGTAAGGCAAATGTAAAACGAAGGATTCAACAGAAATATGAATAACTCACAATCTGTAATAATTAACTTTGGATTAATTACCTATGTATTTTACCTAGTATGTTTCCTGGAATTGTTGGAAAGTAGCATAATGTAACAGGAAGAGCATAGCCTTTAGAATCAAATAGAATCACATACAAATCCCACAGTGCACATAATCTTGAGCATGTTATTATTTAAGTTTTAGCTCTCTCACTTGTGAAATTGGGATGATAATACTTCCACATAAATGTAATATGGAGATGGATCAATTTTATCTCTACAGTGTCAATATTTGCTAGCACTTATTAGTCAGCAAAGAATGTGGTGTTCACAATAAGCAAATCTGCTGGAAGTAGGATAAATTTACTACCTGAGCATGCAATTCTCATTAGCTTTTTATAATTACTGCAATTGTATTATTATTTTAGCATTATAAGTTCCACAAGTTTCGCTGAGTATCTGAACATAACCATACCAGTTTTCTTTATTGAGTCATTACAAAATGGATGTGTTTGTCTAGGGTCATACTACCCTAAACATAGCGATCTCAGAAGGCAAGTTGGGCCTAATTAGTACCTAGATGGGAGACCAAAATGGATGTATTCGTCTAAATTTTAATTCTGTAGAGCATGAAATTTTGTGTCTGCAATGTTGCTTAAACCCACATCAATCTCTGGATCATTCTCAAACACAGAAGAAGATATGCACAGCATTCTCAGATAAAAGAAATAACCAGTAAGAAGAAAGAAAATTCAGAGCATTGTCATCGTCTACACATCCACGCATAGGCTAGCAAGGCAAAGACACAGTTCCTCTCACCATTTACTCACAACTGGTAATGATACGGCCAGTCACAACTTTCGGGAAGACAACTTAATATCAGAATAAAACTGCATAACTATGAACTCTTTTGATTAACAAGACTAAACATGTGCACTGACCGTGAACCCTGGGGACTGTGAACCTTCCTCTAACTCTAAATGAGTGACATCACAGATTAAAGTCTCTGTTTTTACCAGAACTTCAAAATTTTTTTTAAATGCTTTTAAAAAATACGCATTATATAAAAATGAGACTGGATTTCCACCTTTAATTAGCAAACTAGAAAAAACTAGAGTAACTATATTTCAAATATCCATTATAGCCAACTGTATCTCCAAAACAAACAAACAAAAAAAAGCATCAATTTGTTACAAAATTTGACTTATATAAAAATGTATTTTACATTTCCTTTTTCCTCTTCCTTAAACTGGAGAATCTTCCTCTTGCCAGTGCTATCCTGAGATGGTTTACTTTTCGTATCATTTATCTTGACTATGTTTGTCAACCACCAGCAAATCATTAATGAACAGGATTAATGAATTAGCTTTTTCTATTTTTGAACTGAACTAATAATAAGTTATTAGCTTATATATGTAGTTATTCTTACTTAGGGGCTCAAAAGATATTAATGAATTATTTTAAAGTTAAACAAACAAAATGAACACAATTATTTTTCCTTGTTCAATTAAAAAATAGTATTGTTAGTCTCAGCACTTAAAGTAAATATACATCAAATAACCGAATATTCATTAAATGGAACTATGTCAGGCTCTGTGGGAGATTAGAAATATAAAGCCAACAAGTCATATTTCCCAATATTGAGATTTGCCTTACAAAAATTCTATGAAAGTCTGCTTTCTTAGAATTAGAGAAAACTACTATACAGGTTCATGTCATATTGATAAACAACAAGGAAATTCAAACTTTATTTAAAATTTATAAAGTGTTTGACACCTAAAACGTCTCATTATTTACTTAATAGACTTTTTAAAAAGGTAAGATATAGAACTGCACCAGTTCTAATCTACATATATTATAATTTTGCTTTTTATTTTGTTTTAAACATATCGTTTCTGAGATTAATAATTTCCTATAGGTATGGGAAATACCTATAAACAATGTAAACTCTTTCTCTAAAGCCCTTCCTAAGTTATCTCCCACATTAAGTACTGAAACCAAAAACCATTTATGTAGCTGCAGCTGTGACAGGAAGAAGAAAAATGCATTTCTTCAGCATTTACAAAAGGCAAGGATAAGCAGGAAAGTGGATCGGAGATGGAAAAACAAATTACTCAGCACAAACTAGATACTTCTTTTTGAGCCAAATTAAAGTAAAACAACATAGTCAATTTTGATAAATTATAACATTCATTTCAGGGACCCTAAGTGACATAAAAGGAAACCAAATCATGAACAAATTATCTGTCTTGGGAAATCTCTTGTTAGGCAGAATTTGTTTACAAAGTAAAGGATTAATTGGGCGTATATTAATTGAACTATTTGATAAATTCTCAAACATTAATATAAATAATAAAGAACAAAGATAAGTCCATCAAAGGAATTGAAGTTTCCACATAGAAGTGCCCAACAGAGGAGTCCAAAGACTGAGGCAGGCACACTGGTGTGGGGGACAGGCTGGATGGTGCTCCTGTGCTTGGGGGTCCCCAGCATGCACCGCTCAGGGGCACCACTTGCCCCTACAGCAGCCATGTTCAAAGGTACGGCTGAAACCAGCAACGCATCCTGTATTCTTTTAGCTTAGGTCTAGAATTCCTTAATTTACAAAAAACCTTTTATTCTTAGTCATTACTACGAGCAGGATTAACCTACTGAAAAAAACTGACTATGTAATGTACCACAGCACAGCATTTTCTTACAGCACTAGTTCTCTCTAGCTGAAGGATACTCATCTTTCTACTCCTTTCACGGATTGTGCTGCTTAACCTTTCTAACTGTTCTCCTCCTACCCTATTTTTTCTAGAGGCATCATTCCCTCTTTGAGGACAAGAAATGACTATACTAAAGAAGAATAAAGTGAGGGGACTAGTATTTCCCAACTTTAAGATTTACTATAAAGCTACAGTAATCAAGTCAGTGTGATGACTGGTAAAAGAATAGATAAATAGATCCATGGGACATGTAGATAAGAGATAAATAGATCAGTAGAGAGTGCAGAAGTAGATCCACAAGTGCAGTTAATTAATCTCTGACAAAGGAGCAAAGGCAATAGAATGGAGAAAGGACTGTCTTTTCAACAAATGGAAAAGAAACAACTGGACAACCACATACGAAAAAAAAAAATCAGACCTTACACCTTTGAAAATTAACTTAAAATGCATTATAGACTTCAATGCAAAATTCAAAACTTCTAGAAGATAACGAATGAGAAAATCTAGAAGGCCTTAGGTTTGCTGACGACTTCTTAGATAAAATAGATAGTATATGTAATTTGGCACTTTGTATACTAAATAATGAATTGAATGTTTATGTGGTTTATTAGGGCAAGTAAATTCAGAAAAAGGTATAATATTAACCTTTATGTAGTTGTGTTCAGGTATTTCCTGTAAAGACTGTCAATGCTCCTCATCCAGGCAAATATCTGTTCTTTTCTTTTGAATCTTTATAACAGCACATAAAATAGGCATTGGTTCCTTTCAAAAGAAATCCAGTATTAGAAAACGAAAACCATGCAAATTAGAGATCTTTCACAGAGGTCAAGAAGCCAGAGAAAAACACTGACAATGAAAAGATCCTCACAAGGCCTTGGTGTTCTCTGTCTTCACTTTTAAGCTTCCATGGCATTCCACTGGCCAATGCACAATGAAAGACCTTGGCTTCAAGTTAAACACCCAGTTAGTAGGTCTGTACCCCTGCAAATGCTGGGTCGGAGACATATCTATTAAAAAGTAAAAAAGAAAAAGAAAGTGGATTTTGAAAGACAATGTTGACAAAATGAGTTTTCAAATTAAATTTTTTCACATCTTTGAGTTTTAGTGGAAATCAGAATGGAAAAAAAGAATAACCTAGCATTTTAGAAAAAGCTTTTATCTTAAATGAAATATTCAGATCAGAATCCTTGGCATCTCATCCAGTCCTTACAATGCTGGCTGTAAAACAAGACAATTCATCTTATTAGCTAAGAAGAAACGCCCTTCACCACTGGCCAAACCTTAACTTATAAAAATCAGTCAAGTTGATATAGTTACACTTTTACTGCACAGGTTGGTTCTGTATTTGGAACAGCTGATTGGGGGAGAGACAGACAAAAAGATAATGTTACGGACTAAACTGTGTTCCTCAAATATTCTTGTATTGAAGCCCCAATGTGACAGTATTTGGAACAAGGTTGGGTCTTTGGGAAGTATTTAAGGTTAGATGAGGTCTTTGTGGTAGGCTTTTCCTCCACTATATCAGGAGAAGAGAAGGTCCCAGCTAGAAGGCCTCTGTCTGTAAACCAAGAAGAGAGCCCTCACCAGGAATCACTTTGTACTTCCCAGCCTCCAGAACTGTCAGACCTAAATGTCTGTTGTTAAAGAATCCAGTCTATGGTACTTTTTAATAGTAGCCCAAGGAGAATATTACAGACAAATGGCAGAGAGAAATGTTTTTGCTTGTCTTTCAAATTAACTATTTCTTATTTACATAAAAAACACCAAGTTGATTTTTGCAGCAGTGATACAAATGTTGATGTGCCATAGGACTTATACTCTGTTCACATTAAGTTTTTCTACTAAAGAAAACAAGTGGAAAATCTGTAATATTAACATATCAAAAGTCCTATTTGCTCATGTACTTCTCTGCATGAGTAATTGTTGCCTGAGATCAAATCAAACCTTATGTAACTAAACATAACATACTAGGGGAAATGCCTAAAGATCCACTAGCCAAAAAGAGTCAGATAATCAAAGCCAGAAACTAATATTCCACCCCAAGAAGGAAGAAAGCTTTTATACAAATTATGAAAAGTAGGACTGTGCAACTCTAAAATTTTGAGCAGTGAATCACTCACATTCCATACTGTGTATGATAAATGTTTAAAATATCCAAAACATTTTGCCAAATAAATCTTGCCATGCTCCAAAGGGAAGCATAAAGGGTATTCATTTACAAAATTATGGTTCAGTAGATAAGTTATGAAGCCTCAAAGAACATGCTGTTACTTTTACTTGTCAATTTATAAATTGACTCAACAGGTCTAAATTTAATTTAGGAAAAATCAGATTATCTCGGGCAGCGCCTGTGGCTCAAAGGGGTAGGGCACCAGCCCCATATGCTGGGGGTGGTGGGTTCAAACCCACCCCCAGCCAAAAAACAAAAAAAAAAAAAAAAAAAAAAAAAAAAAAGATCAGATCATCTCAAGAATGTTTTCTTTATTTTTCTCTACTACATAAAACATGTTTTAAAAACTACATCCTATGAATTTTAGAATTTAACTATACAGAACATACAAAACACATTCCTATTACTCAAAATTTTGTTAATGTTTAGTTACCTAGCTTTAAGAAAGTAATAGTGAAGCAGCGAGATTTGTGCTGTGGGGGAACAAATTTAACTATCAGAAATAAATGTCATTTACAATAGCTGATATATGTAATTCTCTTTGATTTAAACTTGATAAATAATAAACATTTCTGCTGCAAATTATAGCTTTTTCCTCAATTTTACTTTTCTTCTTTTTTTTAGAAGAAAATCCTGTCAAATGAATTAAAACAATTTGGAAGATATTATAACTATTGAGAAACAGTAGGAGAAAGAGGCAGATTCACATTCAAATTTTTTTTTCTCTCTTATATTCCTGTCCCCAAACAGCCAGTGAAGGTGCTCAGGGTGGCCAGGGCACATGGGTAAGCATCCTCATCCCAGGGGAAACGCTGTTCTATGAAAAGTTTTCCTTCTTAGGACGTTTCTATGTCAAGGCTGAACTTCTGAGTTACCACCAACTCCCTTTCTGTCTCAAAAATTTTATTCGTCTATATAAACCCATATACTTCAAGAGAGCAGAATGTTAATGTATCTCCACTTAGTAGCTAGTGAAAATGTCTACTTGGAAATTCTGTCTATTCTTCCATACACAGTCAGAGTGAACTGTAAAGGCCAAACTTGACAGCACAAAAAAAATCACAACATTTACTTCTTCAAGAATATTTCTTGTTCTTTTTTCAAAATAAGCAAACCCTCATCACTGTTGACTGTTACACCTTGTGTTGAGGTTAAGAGAAATCCTTTAAAAAGGTCATTTAAAATGCATATGTAATATATGTGCATAAGTTAATATTGATGTAACTATATACTATTAGATATCATGTATAAAGTTACAGACTGGGGAGAAGCAGTCCTGCTTGGGCCTCTTGCCTTTCTACACTTCCTGGGGTATGTGCCAAGTTCACAAGGTCCAGTCCACTTTTTAACCAGACCATTTCTCAGGGTCTCTTAGGCAACTAGTAATATTAAAAGAGAGATAAGGAAACATCTCCTCCAGGACAAAAGAAGACTTGCTTACTGCTTGTTACAAAAGCAGTGGATGCCCCCAGCTCAGTATTCCTCAGCTGTGATGCAAATCCTCTGAGGCTGTTGCCTCACTCCCAGGGTACATGGGTGCAAGGGGAACTGAGGTAAACACACAGGTGCTAAACAATTGCACATTGCTGATCAGTGGGTAGTAAAGTGGTTTGCCTTTGGCCCAAGAATCTAGCGTCTCCTGTATGCAATCTAAAACAACAGCAGAGTGACATATTAGTTTGTCAACAGAGTAAAATCAACCTCCAGACTGCTAATACTTTATGTGAAGACATTAACTGATGTGATTCAAGTATATAAATTGCTTCTATGTGTTCTATGTATTCAAAAATAATCATGATGAACATTTTGCTAAAGTGACGCACATTAAGATAATACCAAAACAATTATCTCTACTATTTCCATCCCTTGACCCTTCAATTGCACTATTTTTTAAAGCAATTTTTTTGAGTTGCCATCAGTTTCCTAATATAGAAACCTGTCACTTCTCTTTCCACAGTGATGTTCAGGCAGAAGAGATTCCAAACCTTTCTTCTTTGTGACTATAATTAAGCCAGGAATAAAATGTTCCCAAATATTAAAAAAGTATGTACATTGGTAAGTGGGAGGTCAGAGGAAAACATCAAAGGCAGTTCTCAAAATACTCTTTCAAATGAAGAAAGCCCCACTCTCAATACCTTATCTTGAAAGTTCACATGGCTGGAGAGCAACCTTTAAAGGATTACCTTAACATGCAGGGAATTGGGCCCTCTCTGATGTATTCTGAAATTTATACTAAAAAATGGCTGCATGGATAATGTTGTTGGGAGAAAGTAAAGGGAATAAGGAGGAGAGAGGAAAGATTTAAATTCTAAAACTGAGCCAGAGTTCAGGTAAAGACATCTGTGTAAAAAACAAGCAAACAGGAATATGATAGTTGTCAATTTGCAGAATGCATACTAATACCCATACTCCATAGGTAGGTACGTACATAAGGCATAAGAAACAACACAGCCTAAGGCATTTTTAGATTAGACATCTCTTTTCTTTGCCAATATGTGAAAAAGGATTTTCTTTGTCAAAAAACTGCTCCAATTTCCCTCTTTTTTTTTTTTTTTTCAGATTATTATGAGGCACAAACGATTAGGTTACAGTGTTTGCGCTTGACAGGTAAGGTCCTTGTTATAGTTGTGCTCCTCACCCAGGGAGCGTGCTGTATACCCTTACATTGTGCCCATTGGGGGAGCACACCTCCCATTTTTAAGATATACCTTCCTAAGCATTTTCCTTTGTTGTTGTTATTTTTATTTTCGTATAATTTTTATCGGTAATAAAACAAGTGGTGTTATTTTTATTTTGTATATTTTTTATCAGTAATAAAATAAGTAAGGTAAAAGTCCTACTTCTGACCTCTCAGTTGTATCCTACCTTCACCTTCTCTCACAAATACAGACCTTTCTCTGTGCATGTGTGTGTATTTTCAGATTGGACTTTTCGTGTAGTAACACAATCATATGGTTCCACATCAGGAAATAAAGAGCTACCCATTTGTTTAACATCTAGATAGTACTTTACAAGATGACTATATTTCAAAAATTTATTAAACCATTGTCACCATTGTTCAACCATGTTTTTTTCCTAATTTTTGCTGTTTCATAAATAAAATGATGCATGTAAATTTCAAATTTTAGATTATGTAGATCCAGAGTATCTTAGTTGCTCCTATATCTCCTTGGTTTATTCTCTTCCTCGTGTATCTGTTTCTTGTTTTCCTGAACTAAATACATACATACATGTATACATATACATATACACATATACACATATACAACTTTTCCCTGGTGATCTAACGTATCCTTTATCATACAGTACACACCACAGAGGGGGCTCTTGATAAATGCCCACGGAACAAATGGATAATGAAAATATTCTTTAACTTGTAACACATTTACACAAGTATTTCCATTAGAGAGCTACCTAGAAGTAAAATTACTATCCAAAGCCTTGTACCCACAAAAATTTGATAGGTATTTTCCTAGAGTCCAAATAAGGAAAGTTTCCAAATAAGCTTAAATGGCAATTTAATTCCGACCAACATCTTATGACTGTCTCTTTTCCTCAACATGCAGAGTTGGCTTTTTTAGTGCCAATCTGAAAGAGTAATTTTTTTTGTAAATTAAAAATTGCCCTGATTCCAATAATCTTTTTCATTACATTTGCATTTTATCTAAAAATTCATTATCATTGAAAATATTTTGGTAAGTTTTGAAGACATGATTTTTTAATAACAGTATAATATTTTAATGTATCAGTGTATCATAACTGTAAGAAATATATTTTAATAGTTCTTCTTGTTCAACAATTAATTCCTGTTTGTTCTAGCAAAAAAAAATAACCCATCAATGAAAACCCTTTCTCATAAAATCTCCAGGACTAGCTCTGAATACCTTCCCAGGTCAGATTCCAACCTGTGGACTCACTAAGAAAAGGAGCATAAATTATTTCATGGTTCTTTTTCAGACAGGTTGTAGGTACTATTTATCACTAATCCCACCACTAACAAGGTCTATTAGGTCTTTCATGAAAGTGTCTTGAGTACAAGAAACCACCCGGTAAGGGAACAGCCGCTTCCCCAGGGGAATTGGGGGGGTGGGGACAGGTGTTTCATCAAGGCTTCCACGCTCAGCCACATGGCCTGCAGGGCACCCAAAGATGGGCTGTCAGATCCGCAAGAAACCCTGCCCCCACCCTAGGCCAGACTTGCGGGAGGGGTGTGGAGAAGGAATTGCTAAATCAGGAGAGAGGAGAGGAGAGGAGAGAGAACAAGCACCGTGGCCCTGCCTTCCCCTGCCCTCCCCTGCCCTCCCCTCTGTGGGGGTGAGGCGGGCGTGGCAGGTAACAGTGCAAGGCCCTGTGGGAAGTACAGTTCACCACCTGCCAAGCCCCGCCCCAAAGAGCAGCATGGAGGGGGCGGGGCTGAGGGCAGCACGTCACTCCCACACCCAGGGGGATAGGGGACACATCTGGTGTCTACACAGGTGACACGTGGGGCACAAAACTGGAATTCTTAGGATTCTAAAAGGCTGTTTAGAACAATCAACAGGAGAGTTAAGGACATTATTGAATCTACATGATAAAATCAAAATCCAAACTGCTTTTTATTACTGTGATTACTGAATACCAAGAATTACCTTGCCTACTACCATCAGGGCTTAGAATTATGGTTGTTTCCTAAAACACACCTACTTTTGAAGACTTTGAAGGTCAAAAGCTACCTTATTTTACATTCTCCTTTCTGTGACCTTCAGAAGATTGTCACAACTCAGCGTAAATCCCAAAGGCACCAATAGTACAGAATCTGATGCTTTCTACTCCCAGCTGGGTGGGCATGGACAGAAAGCTTATACAAACACAGGCTGAAGTCTCACCGACATTAAAGAGCATCTAGAATAGAAAGTCAGAAGACTTAGGCAAAGATGCTACTTTCAACACAATCAGGAGTTGGTACCTAGGGACCTACTCTTAACTCTTCAATGTCAGTCAACTGTTTTCTCCAACTGAACCCAGCCTGTTAGGCCAAAACCCACTCATTTTTCATTAAGATACTGAACGCCAATCACAGTTCTCTCTTTTCCTCAGGCAAGCTACTTACAATACTGGCCTAGTTCTCTCAGCTGTCAATAAAATCCCTTCTTAATTAAAAAGAAACCAACAATAGGAATTTCTTCTTCAGCACTTGGGCCACGGTTGCATGGACAATAGCACTCATCCTCCCCATCCCATTTTGCAGAGATTTTTTTTTCCATTTCCTTCATTTACAAAGAACCTTAAACCTTCAGTGGAATAAGCTTTGAAGCTTATTCAACAAGATGACTTATATTAGGGCAAATAAACCCATAATAGTCTTACTTTATATTTCAATTTAGCTTCGAACACTGTAATACATATACAAAAAAGAAAACAGAAAACTTTTCAAATTTCACTTTTGTGTTGATATTTTTATATTTAATTGGCAAATCCTACATAATTGTATCTGTGGTGAAAAGAACACT
Organism: Galagoides demidoff; assembly: GCA_963574575.1. NCBI lineage: Eukaryota > Metazoa > Chordata > Mammalia > Primates > Galagidae > Galagoides > Galagoides demidoff. Next base: position 27,018 of record CAUYQV010181413.1, read on the forward strand.
GGAAAGGCAATTTTAGAAACAGAAAATTTGGTGTTGCCGTCCTGCCCTAACAAAGAAAATTCTTGTTCTATGATATATCATTCTACTTGAGCAGATTTTCTTGATGATTAAAAAATATCAATGCCATGAATTTACCCTGAAACATGAGGTGTGACTCTTATTATACCACCCATTGCCTTTTAAAAATATTTGAACCATTAACCAATTTTTGTGGGCAATAAAATCATATACATTCCCCACAATATTAACCATTTCTCTATTTTAGTATCTAGTAAAATCAATTAAACTAAGAATTTTATTTATAACCATGTAAAAATAGTAAATATGTTGCAGGAAGACAAGGCCTAATGGAGAGAAAGAGGAAAGAGCACCCAAACACTGTATTTAAGAGGAAAAAGGCTTTTATTTCAGCCAGCAGAGCTACAGCATAGAATTCAAAATGGCCTTGCTCCCCTACTGGCTTGGTCTTTTCCTTTTTATCTTCAGTCAAAAAGTTCCAACCCACAGGTACTTTTCTCATTGGTCAGTTTGAATCAACTGGGAGATGCTGTTCCAGCCCCCACAGAAATACAGGATTTTATAGATATGGAAATTTCCAGGTCCCCAGGAAGTTAAGTCTACAAATTCCCAAGAGCTGAGTCACCCTGGAAAAGACCCTGTGGGTGTTATCCTTGGGGTCTCCTTGAGAAGACCTCTATTCTAGACCTCACCCTTCCCAGGTATCCTCTCTCAAATACATTTGTTTCAAATTAAGATCAGCAGTCTATTGGGTACATAATTTAAATATGTTTATAAGCTCTTTTTCCTCTCCAGGGTAGAGATCACTGGTAGGAATCAACACTCAGGAATGGAAAGCAAAAACAGAGGAATAGGAATATTTAGGTAAACTCCCATCCCCTCTCCCATGAAAACTGAAAAATAATCCTTCTTTCACAAAGCCCAGCTATAATTTGCATAGAAAGCACTGTAGATGGCAGAGATGGGTACACTGAGTTAGCCAATCTTGGCAGTGTCCTGCCTCAGGACTTGAGTCTCCATGGAAAAATAAGAATCCTTGTTACTTAGGATAAATAAAATACTTGTTATCTCCAGAGAGCTGGGGCTGTTTGCTGGACCGAGAGCCCCCATCAGGTAACTCCTACCAGACAGTCATGAAGAAAGAGTACGCAGGGCATATAACAAGTGGCCACCTACTCTTTTTGAGTTGTAAATCTTAAAATATGTTCTTTTCTCTTAAGAAGCCTTTTCTCTATATATAAAAAGCTTAACAGCAAATTTTGCTGGAATTGGAGCATTTTGCCTTTTCTCTTTCTCTTGATGTGATCTTCAGCTCTTGAATCTCTTGTTCTTGGTTTCTTTCTGCCATCAGTAACGATCCTTTATGACAAGGAGAGTGCACCTGACGTGCAGTTTGGATGTTGCTTCCCCTGAAGATGTGTCTCACTGACCTTTTCAAATTCAAGCCTTTTCTTTTTTTAATAATAGTGAAAATGGCACCGAATTTTAAAATCAACCTAACTAAAGGTAAATGATAAGGATACCGGACCAAGAAACCAAAGACATTTATGAAATATCCATCTTCTTGCCATTATTTCATTGGCTAGAGGTCTAGGAGACAATTTCAACTCCTCCAAATTACATTTTACTACCAAACAAAAGATATTGAAAGATACTACTTATCCCATTAAGACAGCATATGGTTCCCTTAATTTGGGGAATGGGGGAGAAAGGCAGGTGAATCTAGTTAGATTTCTTGGGGAAATAAGTTTTTAAAAATTAAAGCTGGCACCAAAGCCAAAGTGAAATTTCACATTTACTTATTCCACGTAATATTTCTTTGACAGTCAGAACGACAATGGTAAGTTATCAACATCTACAGAGTAGTTGTTACTAGTGATCTTGGCATACTAGTGGTAGCTATCTGGGATATTAGTGATTCACAAAGAGTCCTGAAGGACTTCTTGCTCTGAAAGAAGAATTTAGTGAGTGAGACTGAAAAAGCAACAGCTTGAATCATGGGTGTCATTGAACAAATGGCATTGAGCATGGAACGCGGCCGCTCAGAACTTATGAGCCTAATGGGTGCTTTCTGTACACAGGCTTCTCCTCCAGATTGCTACTGTTATTGATCCACTGACCATCACTAGTTATCCGACACCCTGACCCAAGTCAAAGCCAGACCAAGACAGAAGGCCACCAAGGAAAGGGGAGTCATTCCAAGCTTAGGTTAGGGTAGTAATTCGGTATGCTTTCCATCCATTTGTTCAATATTTGCCCCTAGGCGAAGGGGAGCAGTGAGAAGAAGGGACACTGCTAGTGCTCATTTGTCATTTCAAGTGGTTCGCTCTGGGCCCAAACCCAAATGCTCCTTCAACACACCCACATCCAGTGGCAGTGGGAGCCATCCCCTTTAGAAAGCAGTTCAGTGACCAGGTGGTGGTAATCATGAGTGTCCTGGGAGGCTCGAAGCCTACTCCATGCAGCTTTCTGAATTCTGACTACCAATATGCACAGGGCTCTCCACGTGAGTGATCAGGACTGATTCTGAGGTCAGAATGGTGGGGGTTCAAACCTGGCTTTCCCACTTACTAATGGGACGACATGAAATACAAGTTACTTAGTTCCTCTGGCCTCAGTTTCCTCATTTACAAACATGAGAATAATATCATGTACCTCATAGGCTGCTGTGAGGACAAAATAAAATAATACAGTTAAAGTATTACCTGGCATATTAAGCAGTCAGTAAATCTTAGGTCTGATTCCTGTAGCATCCACTCTACAGTGGTACTTTGCATACTGCTGGGGCGTCCTAACTTTTATCTTCTCTTGCCCAGCACCTCTATTTCCTGTCTCTTCTACCAGCCAGTGGGTAACCGCACTTCAGCATGTCATACCACTTCTTCACCTCCCCTTCTTAAAATCCGTTCCTTCCCCTTCCTCAAACATGACATCTCTGTGGTCACCTGAAGCTCCCCATTTTTAAGCCAATCAGCTTGCTGATGTGGAGGGCATAGTGACCGCTGTTGGTTTATTTTGTTACACACTTACTTAACAGGAGTCTTACTGCGGTGCCCCAAGCTTGATATCCAAGAATCTCAAGCTGCCACCAGATACCCTCTTCCTACCCCCCTGGAAGCCTGGGAAGAGGCTCAAATGCACTCCATTCCTCCTGCCATCTTCCTGAAGGACATGCTGGTTTCTTTGTTTTCAACGTTTTTGCCTTTCAGTGTATTGACCTGCACAGCTATGAGAGAAAATAGGATAACAGATTTCACATCTTTTTCAAGGCCAGTGAAAACCTTTGACTAAGGATTTGGCCGAGCTCCCTGCCAAGTGGCTGTGAGTCTGCAAGCAGTCTGTGATTTCCTAATTACCTGTTTGCACACAGCCTCTAGGCCAGAGGCGGAAGCCAGCATCCCAGAACTCTGCCCCTTATGTACTCCACACCACTCTCATTTCTGGAGTGCCCACTGTGTCCCATTCATCCTGCCGAATTATACACATATGCTACACATTTTATCCTCACAACAGCTTTGTAAGATGGATATTTATTATCTCTACTTTATAAGAATGAAAATCTCTTCAAAGAAGTTTGAGATGGGGAATTTGCAATCTGGTCTAGTTGACATTAAAGCCCAGAAATTTTCTTTACCACACTCTTTTAAAGAATCATTTTCAAAAGAAGCAAGAAATCTGAGCTGAATGAAAGGTTGAGCATACCAAACTAAAGACTCTCTCCATTTGTTAATTTTGGGGGGTGTTAACCACTGTAAGAATAGGCAATGGCCATTCATCCTGCACCTTTTTTTATTTTTTATTAAATCGTAGCTGTATATTAATGTAATCATGGAGTATAATGTGCTGGTTTTATATACAATTTGAAATATTTTCATCAAACTGGTTAACACAGCCTTCACGACATTTTCTTAGTTATTGTGTTAAGACATTTATATTCTATACCTAGTAACTTTCACATGTACGCCTGTAAGATGCACTGTAGGTGGTGGGACCACATCTTGTACCTTTATCAGAAGTATTTTCTTTAGATCAATGCCCTTATCCAGCCCTGAACAAAATTAATAGATCTCTTTGAGAGACTGAGATAATCAGAAGGAAGTACATCACCTAGTGACAACTACGACTTTAATAACGAGAAAAGTCTACTTAGGACAGTAATGGGTTAGATGTCTAAACTGTTTAAATGGTGCTCTAACAGCTACTTCAAATGAGTTTCATTTACAATGGAATTTCATTGCAAGCTTTGTTTTCTTTTGAGGAAAATCTAGCTGAGTAAAGAAGAATTTTGCAATTTTAAAAGTTTGCAACTTATTAATAGTGGGGCATTGTGGTGGGCACTGCAGTCCCAGCTACTTGGGAGGCTGAGGCAAGAGAATCACTTAAGCTTAAGAGTCTGAGGTTGCTGTGAGCTGTGATGCCACAGAACTCTACCAAGGGCGACCTAGTGAGACTCTGTAACTAAAAAACAAAAAAAGTTTACAACTTATTGGCCAGTAAGTAACCTAAGTTTCTTCTGTGTGTGTTAAGTAAATAAACTATGCTTCTTAGACAGTTCATTTTTTTATTGTGTATCAAGACATAGAGCTTATTTAACCTGTTCTCACTTGACACTCTTGATCTCTTCCTTAAACATTAACCAGATGTTAATACTGGCTATTGGTTGATTGTCTTTAGATTTGAGAATGTTAGAAGCTAAAATATCTAACCTTTTTGCTTTGGTAAATTAGGAGTTCTCATTGGTATCTGAGGAAAAAAGATCATGAGAAATGGAAGGTAGATTACCTAGGGGAGACTTCCTTTACAGAAGTGCTTATATCTGGTACAATTTTAATGTCCTTGTTCCTTGTCTTTTGTTTCTGGTGACAAAGGAGAGCAAGTTTAGCACCATGTAAAGAAAATCTAGCCCAAGAATATGGGGAGGGGGTGGGGAAGGGGAGGGGAGAAGGGTGGTTGGGTGGTGGGAGGGTGACCGCAAAGGTCACCTATATATCTGTGTAACAAGAGTACAAGTGAACTTTTCTAGAACTAGAATATAAATGTTTTGATACAATGACTAAGCAAATGACATGAAATCTATGTTAACCAGCTTGATGAAAGTATTTAAAATTGTATATGAAAACAGTACAATGTACCCCATGTTTGCA
>CAUYQV010181414.1:0-21676 GCA_963574575.1 Galagoides demidoff
TTTTTTTTTGAGACGGAGCCTCAAGCTATCCCCCTGGGTAGGGTGCCATGGCATCACAGCTCATAGCAACCTCCAACTCCTGGGCTCAAGCGAGTCTCCTGCCTCCGCCTCCCAAGTAGCTGGGACCACAGGTGCCCGCCACAACATCCAACCATTTTTTGGTTGCAGCCATCATTGTTGTTTGGCAGGCCTGGGCTGGGGATTCGAACCCGCCACCTTAGGTGTACGTGGCTGGCGCCTTAGCAGATTGAGCCACAGGCGCCGAGCCAAACAGCCAGATTCTTACTTTCTTTGTTATCTACTTGAGATTCCTGTGACCTAAGATGCCTGTTCTATTTTATGTTAGAGTATGAAGAACATACTCTTCAGAAAGGAGTTTATTTGTTGGTTTACCTTTTGATTTATTATGCATCAGTTTCTCCAAAGATGTCCAATTTGAACATGCACACTGGTTTTGAAGAAATATTTATCTCACCCTCCTGAAGTTCATTTACTCACTTAATGTGCCTGAAAACCACTTAGCTTGTTAAATGACGGCTCTACTGCCAAAAGTTTTCATTTTCTAGTTCTCCCATTGTGTACATTGTTTTTTCACTTTGTTGATGTTATTTTCCAGGTCAAAAATTCTCAATTTTGTTGTAATTCAATTGATCTAGTTTCTCTAGTTTTTCACTTACATTTTTGACGTCATATCTAGAAAGCAATGCCTAATTCAAGGTGGCATTTATTCCTGTTTTCCTACAAGAATTTCATAGTTTTAACTTCTACACATAGAAGCATAATCCTTTTTGAATAAATTTCTGTGTATGGTGTAGGTAAGGGCACCCTTCTCAAAAATAAATTGACCATAAAGGTAAGGGTTAAGTTCTGGGCTCTTGATTCTATCCATTGATCTACATGTCTATCTTTGTGCTAGTACCATAATGTCTCTTGATTTCTGAAGCTCTGCAGTTAACCTTTGAAATAAGCCCTCACACACTGTTCTTCTTTTCTAAGATTATTTTGGCTATTCTGGATTGTCTGCATTTCCACATGAATTTCAGGATCAGCTTCTCAATTTCTGCAAAGAATAAGTTGGGATTATGGTAGAAATTAGATTGAATCCATAGATCAATTTTAGGAGTACTGCCATCTTAACAATATTAAATGAATATAAGATGTCTTTCCACTTATTTAAATCTTTTTTTAATTTCTTTCAATGATATTTTATAATGTTTTGCTTTTTGTTTTTGAGACAGAGTCTTATTATGTTGCCTCTTGGCGAATCTCTTGAGCTTAAGAGATTCTCTTGTCTCAGCCTCCCCAGTAGCTGTGACTACAGGCACCCACCACAATGCCCAGCTATTTTTTTGTTGCTGTTGTCATTGTTGTTTAGCTGGCCCGGACTGGGTTTGAACCCTCCAGCCTTGGTGTATGTGACCAGTGCCCAACCCACTGAGCTATAAGTGCCACCATATATTTTATAGTTTTTAGTGTGCAAACTTTGCATTTCTTTTATGAAAAAAAGGCATCCAGATTGGAAGGTAAGAATTAAAACTATTTGCAGATGATAGGATCCTGTATGTAGAAAATCCTAAGGAATCCATTAAAAAATTATTAGAACTAATAAACAAGTTCAACAAAGTTTGGTATAAGATCAATATACAAAAAATTTGTATTTCTAGATACATGAGCAATAAACATTCCGAAAATAATTCTAATTTTACAGCATCAACAATCCTTAACAAATACTTAGGTATAAATTTATCCAAACAAACAATGTTAAGACTTGTACGCGCACACACACACACACACACACAAGACTTGTACACTAAAAACCACAAAATCTAGTTCTTGAGAAGAATATCTATCTGGTACTATGTTCTATAGATGTGTTATGTCTAGTTAGCTTATAGTTAGTTCTTTTTCCTGATGTTTTACCTATCAATATCAAAAGTGAGGTATTAAGTTTTCCAACTATTATTGTTGAATTATGTCTCCCTTCAACATTTCATTGTAATAGAAAAGTACAGTTTTCTTTTAATATTATTGCTTCTAACAAAGCTTACATTTTCTTGATATGTTATACCTGTAAAGGACATTTTAGTTCCAGAGATCTTCACAATAAAATATTAGCCCACACTGTAATTAATACTTTCACTTAACAACAAACCCCCCAAATATTTAAGGCCAAAACTGAAACTAACATGACAGGAAATTCACTAATAAGCAGTTCTTAAATTAGACACAGGTTTACCTACCTCCGAGGACAGCCTTGTCTAATTCCCTTAAGGACTTATTTTCCTATAACCCTAATTTCTATAGAGAAGATCTTTCAACAGGTAATAAAAATTGACATATCATTTCAAGGCAATGTTCTAATGACTGTTGGATAGAACATAGCTATGTTAACGGGCATAAGCAAAAATGACTGATTCCTAACTGCAATTAGACAGATAGCACTGTACAATAATCCTATCACTGGTTAACTAGCTGGTTTCTTTTTCTATTCCCTACAACAGCTCTTAAAAACAAAAGTATGGCATTTTCATCATTTCCGAAATCCTACCTACCTATCCACCCCTGCCTTATTCTCAGCTAAGGGACTAGCCTCCTCCATCTGAGAAAACGTGGTCCTAGGTTAAGATCTTCTTTTACTCCTCTTTCCTCTAAGCTGATCTTTATTTGTGCCTACCCCTGTCCCCAAAGATATGATTACCAAAGAGGTACTGTCCTCTTTTTCAAAGAGGTATCTCCTAATCCTATCTCCTTCCAAGCCCTTGCGACCCCTGGTCCGTCATTTATATTCTCTTTGATGCCTTTACTTCTTTCCCTCACCACTGACTTCTTTCTTTTAGCCTCCTTCTTCCTCTCATGCTCAAACTTATTTCAATGCAAAACTTTCCATTAACCTTGTGTCCCTTGTAATTTTTCATAGGCAATTTTTTGAAAGGATAGTTTGAGCTTTGTTTTCTTCCTTCCATTCATTCATTGACCCACTGCAATCTATTTTTCATTCCATGTCCTTGATAATAAAATTACTCTTGCAAAAGTCCATACCATTCTAAATCCCAAATCAAACCCTCTTACAAATTCTCATTCTACCTGACATTTCAGGTGCATTATACTAGTGACCCTCTCTGATTACAACAACGGAACAGCAATGATTTCCATATCCATGCCTACAGACAACACCTCTCTCTCCCGAGCTACAGATCTGTACATCAAATGGACATTTTTACATATCTACACAATCTCTAGACAACTCATAATCGACTCGTTTCAAATGGAAATAGTCTTTCTCTTCATTCTACCTTCTAAATATCTCTCAATTCCAACTACCTTGGATCAGATCTGCGTAACAACTTTCAAATTGCCTGTTGGCAATTAGACTACTGATATCCCTAATAGCCATTTCTCCTTTCTTCTTGATCACATAACTGCCTACTTAGAGACTACACTTCCCAGCCTCTCTTGTGTAGCCATGCAAGTTAGTTCTCAGCAATGGAATATGGGCAGGACAAGTGTGCAACCTTCAGTTTCACTTCCTTAAAAAGAGAAAGTTGCTGCCTTAAAATACCTGTCTCTATACCTGCAAGCTAAAGATGGACACACCAGTGCCTTAGCCTCATATATGCAGATGAAGGAGTTGTCTCCTGGGTGATAGAACTGTAAGGAGAAGTATGAATCCCTAAAGAACCTCACAGAATACAACTGAACTGCCAACTGGGCTTACTTTGGAACTGCCACCTAAGAGAGAAATAAACTTCTGTATTAATCAGTTTGCTTTAATTTTGGAGTTCTTTGTTACAGGAGTTAACCCGAACCCTGATACCATTCATTCTTAATGTACCTTTTAACTGGTCTCTCTGTTTCTAGTATTAACTTCCATTCAATATGCATGTATTTGCCACTTAACCGCCAGCAATCTTTCAAAACATAAGCTCAATATTAGTCTTCTCCTCAATAACCTTTATGACTCACAGCCCCAGATGTTTTGCCATGGAATAGAAAGTGTCATGGTACCCACTCTGGCCTTAAGTATCTTTCTAGCTTCCATCCTTTACTACCCACTACCAGCCCTGACCACATTATCCCCAAACACAGACACTTTCAGTTCCAACATCATTAGACTTTGACATTCTCCAATGCAACAGAAAAACAAAACATAACCTAAAGTTCTGCAAAGTGAAAGACCAGGGGCATGTAAAGAAAATGACTTTAAAGTCTTACTGGGCAATCAAAAAAGATGTAATCAGATAATGTATATTTTATGCACCTGTCATTAAAACTATAAATCTCAAGGCTTCTTCTTCATGAAAATCACTGAGCATGCATTGGTTTTCAGGGGGCTGAAAGGCCAACAGCACCAACACCAGTGATATGGGATAAATACCCTTCTTCATTCTCATTGTTATTTCAAATACTTCTCCTTCCTTTCCCCTCTAAAACTGCAGCCTGTCTTGAAGTGCTTGCCACACAGTGTATCACCTCTCAGCCCTCCTTGTTGCTGCATTTCTGGATTCTTAGCTATTTCTCCTCTTATATTAACACTACAGCACCTGGCTCATTCTCTGCTTCTCTATTACTACTTTCCTCCTCATTCTCAGTGACATCAACATTCTCATAAATGATACATCAAAACACTCAGGCCTCATGGATCTCAGCTACAACAATCTCTACTTTGGTTATAACCCACTCACATGCGCATACCTTAAATCTTGTCACTCTCCATAAATGCACCACCTTTAACATCTCTATTTCAAATATACTCCTCAGATGATCACCTCTAATCTTCCCAGCTAGAGACTAATTCTCCCGTTCCCACAATTTTCCTATCTCACAGAATTAACTCTGACCTCATCATTTTTTACTCTCTACACCACCTTCCTATCTTTCCTTTTTACTCAACTCAGATTCCATGGACCAGCACTGTAACCACTCCTTTACGAACACCGTGCTATGGTTTGAATGTGTGTCCTCACCAAACCACATACTAATGGTATTAAGAGGAGAGACATTTCAGTAGTTAGGGCATGAGGGCAAATCTCGTTACCCAAGGGCAAGCTCAGGCTCCCTCTGGTCTCTCTGCCCATCCACCCTCCACCACGTGAGGGGCAGTGTTCCTCCTCTCCGGAAGATGCAGCAAGAAGGCCCTCACTAGACGCCAGCACCTTCATCTTTTTAAAGTGTATTTTTCTACTTTTATTACAATGATAAATCATTGTTTTTCTGCAATTTAAGTTCAAAAAAGGTATAGACTGATGATTAATATAGGAGAATTGAGAAAACCAAATATACATTAACGCCTTGTGAGTAAAATTAGAAGTTACAGTGAGACACCCTGAACTTCGCATTTAAATAATTTTTCCAAAATGTCTACTTAGGTTCAGGTTTAAATTGATTATTAGTTCTGAAAAATGGAAAAAGTTAACAAACTTGAGATAGAAATTCTAAAAATCCAGCCATCACACTTAACTATTTCAGATTTTTGTTTCCAAAAAAAGTAGACTGACCATCAAAAATTTCCCTTAGAAAAATGTAAGTCTAACCAGCATCAGAAATTAGTTTTAGAATATGTCCATTAACTGTCAATCCGCCGTTCAGCCCCAAACTCACCAGGTTAACTTTCTGGCTCTATAGAATTACTTTTTCTGAACACTTCAAACAGAATCACATAATAGTGCATTTTTAAAGTTCATGTATGTTACAACATAAATCAGCAATTTCTTTGTATTGTATAGACATAACAGTTTGTCTATTATTAATTCACCAGTTGATGGGCAGATAGGCTATTTCCAATTTGGGGATATTATCTATAATGCTGATATGAATGTTTGTATGTGGGTAGATACACAAGAGTGGAATTGCTGGATCATTATGGCAAATTTTTTGTCAATGTTGTAAAGATAAATATTTCTAAAGTGACTGCATCATTTTATATGGCTACCAGTAGTATATGAGTGTTCCTGTTTATGGTTATATTTTGAGTTCTTATCCTTTAGGGATACATACAGAAATAGAAAGGGTTAAAATAATATAATTTGGGAGATCTGATTCAAAATAACTAGTGTTAGAAAAATGGATAGCTGATATAGATGAAACAGGGTTGACTATATCTCCATAACTGCAACGGTGGTAGTAGTGACAACAGCCACTTACCTTAGCAAGTACTACAGTATATTCTATGATAGGTACTATTTTAAGTACTTTTGACATATTAGCTCATTTAATCCCTACAATAACCTTAAGAGAAACCTCCTATTATCATCCTCATTTTAGAATTGAGAAAGCAGAGGTCCCAAAACCTTCAGTAACGTTGTTAAACTAAGACTAGAATCAACATAAAATAGCCTTTGGAGTTGGTGCTCGTAAACACTAGCCCAACCTCACCAACAAGTAAACATTTCTCGCAAGTATAAGCAAAGAAAAACAAAGAAATATAAAAATTTAGGAGGCGTCTATGAAAATATTAAGCAGAAAATCAAATGCTAACTAAATGTAAGTATATGTTTAATATGTGGCAATAACCGTGTTATCTCTGGGCGGTAAAATATGAATTTTTATTTTCTTCCATTTATTTAGTTGTAAATTTTACTTTTAATACATCGATTGCATATACCCAAAGTGTTCAAGATTGACAGTGTAAACAACTCAAACATCATGAATCTGAAAACAGTTGACCTGCTGATGCAGTGACTCAGGCCTGTAATCCTAGCATTCTGGGAGGCCAAGAATCATTTGTACTGAAGAGCTGGAGACTAAGCCCAAGCAATAGTTAGACCCCCATCTCTACTAAAAACAGAAAAACTAGCTGGATACGTGCTAATTAGTGGCATGTGTCTATAGTTCCAAGTACTCAGGAGGCTAAGACAGGAAGATCACCTAGCCCAGGAGTTTCAGGCTGCAGTGAGGTAAGATGGCACCACTTACCACTGTACTCTAGCCAGGGCAACAGAACGAGACTGTGTCTCCAAAAAAAAAAAAAAGAGTTGACTTGATGAACAGTAAGATTTTACAAGTTCCAAAGTTTTTAAGGACATTTAAAGATATACTAAATGAGTTGGGTGAATGCCAAATCTTTCTTTAAGTAGCTCAAATTTCAACAATTTCAAATATCCTTCTTAAATTTCTCATAAATTAAAAAGTAGAAGACTCACAGAAAAGAAAAAATCTTGTCTTGTGATATTAGAAAGTAATTAGTCCATATAAATTTATAAATTTGTTTAACTGGAAAGGTTTTATTTATTCATTATCTTTCGATGTGATTTGATCACAGTCAATCAAACCAGCACATCCTGAACATTTCTTCTTAGTAGCACTTCTAAAAAGTTTACCGATGATCTAAATCAGAGGTGGCCAAACTCTAAAAAAAGAACTATATAGTGAGACCCCACATAGCCCACCAACCTAAAGTATTTACTGTCTGGTCTTTTTTTTTTTTTTTTAACAAAAAAAGTTTACCCACCCTGAAAAATTTCTGAAGGAATGTTCAAACCTATTTTACCAATAAACTCTGATTATCAATTTATGATGGAAGAAGTCATCAGAAAGGTACTATTATTGCTGCAGAACTCAGTCTGGACCCAGGCGTAATTTCTGTATTTTGCTGTGTATAATATACTCCTATGTACAAGATGCATCCATGTTCTTGACCCAAACTTTCAGGGAAAAACCTTTCATTTCCATTTTTTAAAGGGGACAAGAAGTAGCTGGTCTGGCCACACGCAGGTGCGTCCTTCTGTCGTGACAGACATGAGGTGCAGAGCTGGCTGCTGCAGAGAAGATGGGGGAGAGCCCAGGCAGCAGGTGAGAGTTGCCCAGATGAGCTGAGCACCCAAACTCCCTAACTGTCCCCTTCTAACCCACCTTCATACCCACATCCTTTCTTTTCTACCCACCCCATGTGTGTTGGTGGGAATGTGGCTATAGCCACTCTGCTAAGAAGCCTTGCAGGCTCACTACCCAGAAAGCTAGAATGAGGAGTCAGGGCTGGCCCTGGCTGGCCAGGGCTCCTATGGTAGATCCCTGCCCTTTTGCGGCTGCCTCATCTCTCCTACAGCTGGCCCTATTCTGAGGACCCATGACCTCACACTGAGGAGAAAGATCCCTGAGCTGGGGTCTGACAGACCTAGGTTCTGCAACCCAGCTGTATTTTGCGTTTGGGACTTTGGGTCTCAGTCCCCATGAAGTTTCTGTCTGCCTGGGTACCTGGCAGCAAAGCATGAAAGCTCAGGACTACCTGGGCCCATAGACAATAATTTTGAGCCAATAACTTATCTGAATCTCCAAGGTGTTGAGTTGGTAACTATTTCCCAAAGTTGCCTGTAGAAAAATCACCTCGCATGCTTGTTAATAGAAAGGATACCAAGGTCTCTCTACTAGACAGTGTGTTTGGGTTTGGTTTAAGAGTCTCATTTTAACTAGTTCCTTGAGTGATTTGTAGGATTTACAAGTTCGGGAAAGGCTGGTGTCATTCATTCATGTTACTAAGTGCCCTGTAAGCCTGCCAGAGTTTTCAGAACAGCCATGTTCACATTTCTACTAACATCCATGGATAGAAATAGGAAATGAGAGGATGTTGGGATGAGGGTGGGCTGGAAGAGGGCAGTCGGGGGAGGTCAGGGGCTCAGCTCATTGGGATCACTCTCACCTGCTGTCTGGGGCTCGCTCCCAGCTTCTCCACAGCAACTTGGTCTGTGCCTTGTGCCTCTTAAGAGAGAAGGAGGCACCATAGCATGACCATTGCTGCCTTCCTTTCCCAGAAGATTCCACACTAACTGTTGCATTGCTAACAGTGGTGTGCCTGCTGCCAAGTTAGTGGAGGTGGTGGTGTCCAGTTCAATCAGCTGGGCCGGCTAGAGGCTCCAGCAACTGCACTGCCTGCCTGGTGAGGGGGCCACTGGGGAGCAGGGGAGCAAGTAAGGGGCACGATTACCAGATTGTAGGTATTATTTTGCATACAGATAACATGATTGCTTTCTAGAGTTATACTTTTAACACAGAAGCATAAATAAAAGTAAACCATTTATGTAGATACAAAATTAGTACTACCCATATATAATGTGCATCCTTATTTTTCAATTTTCACATTTTCAAAAATATGGGCAAAAAAGTATGTTATACATGGCAAATTATGGTTCATCCTTGTATATGGAAAGGAAGGAGAAAGAGTGAGAATGGGTTTCTAAAAGAGAAGAAACAAGAGTAGTTACCTCAGAAAGACATGGTTTTGAGAGAGGTGGGGGGATTCTAGAATACAGTTGAAGCAAACAACAAATACAGAGTACTCTTCAGGGGTTTTATAATGAGCTGCTCAAGTTGGAAGGTGACTGTTAAGATACTAACGACAGGATGTGAGAGTCAGGTCTGCTGAGAAAACTGAGACTCAGAGGCAGGAAGCTATTATACTTACCTAAGTTCACAGAGCAAGGGAATGGGAGACCAAGAACTAGGCTACAACATCCCCAGTCAGAGTTCTGTTCGTTCCCCTGCATCCCTCACCATAGGACAGTGCGAACATGGAAATACACCACTCTCAGCTGGTCCCAAGTTAGCTTAACTGAGTTCAGGAAAAACAAACATCTCTTTAGGAGTTCCCCTACCTCCCCCAATAATCAATTATTTTTCAGGAAGAACTAAACAAGGTATATACAGGAATTAGAGGAAGGAGTCTACAACCAGTTCTACTGACCCTACACACTGGGAAAAACCAAGATAATGTTGACTAAATATCATTAAATAGGCCTTAAGATATCCAATGGCATTCTAGCAATAAGAAACATCAAATTTCCAATGATTTACCTGGTTCCAATTTTATTACTTTAATTGCTGCTAATTCACCAGTGTTAACATTCCGTGCCTAAAAAAGAAGGAAAAAAGATTACTGTAAAGAAAGCTTTCATCAAAAAGCTGGTTAAAACTGCATTTTAGCTTTATTTTCAATTTTACAAAAACATTTTTAAAGAAACACAAAATTGATTTATATTTACAAAACAATAGTATGTTCTTTACAATAAATTTCAACATTAATTCATGTGCAAATTTAATTCTGACAATTAAAAACAACCCAGCTAATCCACATACAAATGTCAGTATGTATGTGCCTGGCAGTATTTTGAATGTTTTTACATAAACTCACTCAATCCTCATGATAATCTTATAGGGGTACAGATACTGATATTATTCCCATGAGGAAACTGAAGCACAGACAAGTTAAAAGAACTCATCAAGATCACACAGCTAGTAAGTGACAGTGTTGGGATTCAAATCCAGGCAGCCTGACTCTAGAAGCTAAGCCTTGAAGCATTACACTGTGTTGAAATTCATTTACAGGCTAGGTGAACAGATTAAGTCTTACATTTTTCCTTGTAAAGGTTTTAGAACATGAAAGGCTAATGTAATTACTTATATAATTATGAAAATAGCCCCCATACATCTTTTTAAACACACTTGATGGTACAGACAAATAAATGCAGTTCAATACAAAATAAATATATTTTCGCAAGCTATGTATTAAAATTAAAAATTATTTAAAATAAAAATGCAATGTAAGATTCCTAGCATTTATAGTTGTATAATCATGTATAAATAAGCAGCAACTGCCTGTTCAATTTATATAAAAATGGCAATAACTCTTTGTCAATTTAAAATGCTTTAAAATTTGGGCGGCACCTGTGGCTCACTCAGTGAGTAGGGTGCCAGCCCCATATGCTGAGGGGTGGGTTTGAACCTGGCCCCAGCCAAACTGCAACAAAAAAAAATAGCCAGGTGTTGTCACAGGCACCTGTAGTCCCAGCTACTTGGGAGGCTGACGCAATAGAATTGCCTAAGCGTAAGAGCTGGAGTTTGTTGTGAGCTGTGATGCCACAGCACTCTACTGAGGACAACAAAATAAGATTCTGTTTCTAAAAAATAAATAAATAAATAAATAAAATGCTTTAAAATTGGACCAGAACTTTTAAAATAGTTTAAACATAAAAAACTATTTCTGTAACAACAAATGAAGAATAATATATGCAATTTCCTAACCACAGAAACATCCATTCATGTGACCAGGATGATTCCTTGTTGCAACACTCGCTTATTAATGGATTGGTGAAGATCAGCGAACCACTTGACAAAAGCTGATTAATATCATTAATAGTGGACTCATTCTAAGAATACCAGGCATTAAAAACATCAGCCGAGGATCTAAAATGGTGGATATGAGACACAGCCATTGTTGAAAATATAAAATTTAACATTGTGATTCAAGGAAGAACAGAAGTTTTTTTAAAAATCTCCTCATACAAATTAAGAGAAAAATTAAAGTGAAATTCACCGAGAAAATTCACTTACTTGGTCCTTCACAGAAAATCTCCATAACCAATAAGCACTTCCGATGCCCACTTATTTGATAATGAGGTATTGCAAAACAGGTCTGGACACTTATTTTAAACGAAACTTAATTTTCATTGTATGAAAGAGATGTTTTAAAACAAAGGGTGTTGGAATAAATACTTATTCCTTTCTCTAGGATGAAAAGATAGATAAATGATGAAATAGAAATAAAACTAGAATATCACCTGGAAGCCTTCTGTAAAGCGTGGCAGGTATTCAGGTATAACACATCAACTTTAGTCACAAAACTTCCAAGTTGATACTGTCGCACCACTTGCCTCTTCTCACACTTTGCTATCTTTTCTCTGTTAGATTTCTCCTTTATATTCTGTCCTTCAAGCCTTATTCTTTTTAGCATCTTCTTCAAATAAGATACAATGCTACTCTCTCCAGTTCTCAACATTTTAAAATCATGCCATAGTTTTGCTTTTTGTTTATTAAAAGAAAAAATCAGAGTATGGGTGATACTATTACAGAACAGCAGAGAAATATGAACTCATGGAAAGCTAGATTATTTATAGCTGAAATTTTGTTCCCAATGACCACAGGAGGGCACACTCTCAACTGAGAATACAAGTTACACAAAGTGTTCAAAATGGTTGCTGTACACAATGTACTCTTCTAAAAATAGAACTATTAGTAGTTAACACCAATGCACATTTAATAGAAAAACCATAACAGTAACTACTGATGAGTACTTTACCAAAGTCAATATTTACTACAAGGGCTTAATTTGAATACAATATTTTAAAAGGCAGATCAGTCTAGACTTCCCTAAAGAATAATAGTTTTTAAATTATAGTTCTTTAGGGTCAATAAGAAACCAGACAGCTAAAATTATTACTGCTTTTTGTGCCTATTAATGCTGTCTGAAATATTTTCTAGTATGTAGTTTATTTGGCAATATTAAGCTAGTTCACAAAGAGGAGGAAATGATAACAAAAAAGCTCTCTGGAAACTTGAATTTCTGGGCTTTTCCGCATCAAAATCCATGTTTATTACAACATTCTAACCCATCAAGAATCTTGGTCTTCTGGCTAAAATAAATCATATTTTGCTGTCTCTACATTAACAGTGGTCAAAGTGACACACAAAGGTAAGTTTAAAAATCAATATTATATTTAACATTCTGCAATTAATTTTTTGGGGGGGAGGAGACAATCTCAAGTTGTCACCGTGGGTACAGTGCTGTGGCATCATGGTTCACAGCAACCTCCAACTCGGGCTCAAGTGATCCTCTTACCTCAGTTTTTCTATTTTTAGTAGGGAGAGGATCTCACTTTTGCTCAGACTGGTGTCAAACTCCTGAGCTCAAGTAATCCACCTGCCTCAGCCTCCCAGAGTGCTGGGGTTATAGGCATGAGCCACCACACCCAGCCTGCTATTCTATATTCAATCAGCTTGTGCAGTGTATTTTTTTAAAATGAGAGCAAGATAGAGATTACAAAATATTACCATGTACAAAGTTAAATTTTTTAAATTCAGAATTGGTAATCTAAAAATCTGATACTTTTTAAGAGCAGAAAACTGAGGATAAGTGCTCTAAACATCTAAGCATCTTCTAGAGTTAATCTTCTGTCACCTCACTGAGCTGACTACCATTCTTGACATTATGTTCCCATCCCATTGTTCTGAAGTTTAACACTCTTCAGGAGAACATTATATTATTTTAAAGATGAAATCCAAATTCCTTGTCTAAGAATATTTAATTTTTTCACTAAATACAGCACTTTCTATAACACCTTTTATTAGGACAGTAACTGACATAACAAAGAGTTTACCCTTTTACTGGTGTGCAATTTGGGGCTGTTTAGTACATTCAGAATTATATGACTATCAGTACTATCTAATTTTAGAACATTTTCATCACTTCAAAAAAAAAAAACCAACTCTAGACCCATTTGCAGTCACTCCCTATTCCTACTCTCCTGGGTCCCTGACAACTACTAATTTACTTTCAATTTCTATAGATTTGACTCTTGTGGACAGTTCGTCTAAATGGGATCAAACAACAAGTGGCCCTTTGTGACTGGTTTCCTTCACCATAATGTTTTAGACTCATCTATGTCACACATTCAGCCATGTTATTGCCACATAGCATTCCATTGTATGGAAATACACAGGATATCTGAGTTATTTCTGCTTTTCGACTATTGTGAATAATGCTACTAAAAATTAAACATACAAATTTTTATGTGGACTTATGTTTTCAATTTTCTTGGACACATAAGGAAGAATGTGGCATTGCTGGGTCACATATGTTGAACTTTTTGCAGAACTGTCAAACTGTTTTTTAAAGTAGCTATACCATTTTAAATTATCACCAGCAATGTATTAAGATTCTAATTTCTCCATATTCTTGCCCGTATCTGCTACTTTCTTTCTGTTACCAGGGGTAGAGAGCCATGGCATCACAGCTCATAGCAACCTTAAATTCTTGGGCTCAAGTAATCCTCCTACCTTAGCCTCCTAAGTAGCTTGGACTACAGGTGCCTGCCACAACACCTGGTTAGTTTTTCTATTCTTAGTAGAATGAGGGTCTTGCTCTTGCTCAGGCTGGTCTCCAACCCCCAAACGTAAGCAATCTACCCACCTCAGCATAGCAGAATACTAAGATTACAGGTGTGAGCCACTGGGCCCAGCTTTGTTATTGAGTTCTTTATAGATACTCTGGATATAAATTCCTTATCAGTTACATGACTTGCAAATATTTTCTCCCTTTCAGTGGGTTGTCTTTTCATTTTCTTATGTATCCTTTGAATCACAGAAGTTGTAATTTTGATGAAATCCAACTTACCAACTTTTTGTTGCTTGTGCTTTCAGTGTTATACAGCTAAGAAATCATTCCCTAAATAGGATCCCAAAGATTTTTTCCTATGACTTTTTTCCTAAGAGTTTTATAGTTTTAACTCTTATGTTTAGGTCTATAATCCACTTTGAGTGAATTTTTACATGATGTTGGTAGGGATCCAATTTCATTCTTTTGCACATGGATATCAAATTGTGAAATACAGCAATTTACCTATAAAACCCTTTATCTGCCCCCACCCTCATTTATTTTCCTAGTCACTCTCTAACTTGCTTTAATGTTCTAAGCAAATAACTTGCCATTCCCCAATGCTACCCACATCTTTGCCCCAAACTCCATCCCCTGACTAAAGGACATCCTTTGAAGCTCATCTTAGGCCATCATCGCTTCCCATAAACTTTTTCCTAATCCTAGTCCCACACCTTATTCTGGTTTAGGGATCCCACAGAACCTCGCAGAGATTCTGAGTAACATTTCTGAAACAGAAGTGGTCCTAGTTAGAGTAAAACCCTACAGGTCTAGAACTGATCTGTTTACAGGGGCTCTTAGAAAATACAAAACTTCAAAACTGTCTCAGAATGTAGTCTGGTTCAGTGAGTCTTTCAAAAGACATTCAGATTAGAATCAGTTTTGGAAAGAAATTTCCTGAGATGGTTTCATGCCACATGCTGAGTAGTTATCTCCAATCATCAGAAAAGTAATTCCTTAAGTGTAACTGGAGGTAAACAACATAATCAAGAAGCAATCGTTAAACACCAAAAAATGTGCTAGGTACCAAAAGTGAGTTAGAGACAGTCATTACTAGTAAAAAAATATGACCATCTACACTGTACAAAAGAAAGGAATATCAAACATGAATATGAAGAGAGGTCCTGATGAGAGTTAAGAAATACAAGTTTAGGACTGGCTATGCCTGTAACAAGTAATGGGATCTGAGCAAGTAATTTCCCTCTACCTGACCCCTCTGTCCACAATTTAAAAACAAGAAGGTGAAAACAGACTATTTCTAAAGTTCCTTCTAATTCTAAAGTCAATTTTTATAGGAATAATTTCAGTCTAAATTATAATAGTGAAGGGGTGTGGGTAAGGTGAGTCCTTGCCTGCCTCAGCCCCACCAGATCTCAACAACAAAAATAATCATTGTTCCTTAAGTCTCTGCCTTTGCAGGGCAGGCCTGAGCCAGTAGGACACAGCCTGATGGAATATTAGGAGCTCTGTCCTTGGAACCACGGTCTGGAAATGTTAGATGTGCAGCCACCCACGTGAGGATGACCCAGCAGAGTCCCCCACCTGCACCCCATGAATAGCACTGGGCTGCAGCTTGCTCCTCTGACCTCTCCTTGTGCTTACATAAAAATCACATAAGGAATTTAATGATGCCATGGCACTCTACCAAGGGTGACAAGTGAGACTCTGTCTCAGAAAAAAAAAAAAAAAATCACATAAGGAGTTTAAATACAAAACAAAACAACAGCAAGACACTGGCACTAATTTTGAATTCTAAATCAGTAGATTACAAATTGAAGTCAGGAATCTGTATTTACATCTACTGAAGTGCTGCTGATAATCATCAGTCTGGGGACCTAGTCTAAAGCACCAAGCCACTTAAATAGATAGAACTACCAGCTTATAAATCTGAAAAGGGTATATCCCGATGACTTCATGGAAGATACCATTTATGCAGAGGTTTCAAAGGTGGCCTGGATTACAACAAACATAAAGGAAAAGGATGGGAAGTAGGCACAGAAAAGCATGAGCAAAGGCTTGGGGACAGAAAACACAATTCTGAGCGTACACGGGGCCAGCCAAACCTCAGAGTGCCTCCCATACAAATGTTCCCTTTCAGAGGGAAATGGATAACCCACACTCACTGCTGAAGGAACAGTTTTATTTGCTTTTCCATGGCTGACTGAACTAGGTATTAGAAGGGCAACCAATTCCTAGGAAGACTGATAGGGTGACATATATTCCTGGTTTGCCCAGGACACTCTTGGTTTACATCTATCATTCCAGTAGAACTATTAACAGTACCCCTTTTCAGTCTCCAACAATTGAAATTTTATTAAATTTGGATTACAAATTATAGCATTCTACCAATAAACCCTGAGCAGACACAAAAAAATAGGCCAATCAAATTCTCTAAAATAGGGTCAGCAAGAGGTCATGCCTATTTGTATTACATAGATAAAGTCCTGTTGGTTCACAGCCATGCTCGCTGGTCAATGGCCGCTTTCACAATACAGTGGCAGGGTTCAGTAGCTGAGATGGAGACTACACGGCTCACAAAGCCTTAAGTATTATTTATTGAAAAAGTTGCTGGTCCCAGCTCTCAGACAGCACTTTCCAATAGAACTTTCCGCACTGATGGAAATATTCTTTATCTGCACTGTCCAGTACAGTAGCCCCGTAGCACAGGCACCTACTGACAACTCAAAGTATGGCCAGTGCAACTGAAGAACTGAATTCTATTTAATTGTTATGTGTGTATACAATAAAATATTTAAAACTTGAAGTTTTTAACCTTTTGCAACTACTAGACAACAAAATACATTCTTTTTTGAATATAGTTCTAGAAGTTTTAACAAACATACAGATTTGTATAACCACCACCCATCACCACCATCAGGAACCTGGTGAAAAGTTTAATCACTGCAAAAACTCCACTGGGAGTAAAGTACTCCCTGAAAACCAATGATTTGTTCTCTGCCACTATAGGTCTTCTTGTTGAGAATGTCATATAAATTAAATTGTTACATAACCACTGGAGGCTCTTCTTTCACCCAGTTGTTTCAGGTATCATTAGTTTATTCCTTTGTATTACTGTGTAGCATTCCGTTGTATTAAATTTACCACAGTTTCTCCATTTACCAATTGTAGGACATCAGAGTTGTTTTCAGTTTTTGGCAAATATAAATAAAGTTGCTATAAACATTGGTGTATACAGGTTACATAAACACCCAGGAGTGGGACTAGGTCATATCACACGATAGGTGTATGTCTAATTCTGTAAGAAACTGCCAAACTCCTTCTATAGAGACTGTACCACTGTTCCTTCCTGGACCAATATATGAGGGGTTCCAGTTGCCCACATCTTTGCCAGTAGTGGGTATTATAACTTTTAATGCTAACCATTATAATTAGTGTGTAATTGTATCTCACGGTGGCTGTAGTTTACATTTCCGTAGTGGCTAAACCTATACTTATCTGCCATCCTTTGATGAAGTATTTTCCAATCTTTTGTCCATGTTTTAATTGGGATGTTTATTTTCTTACTGAGGAGATTTGAGAGTTCTTTATATTTTCTAGATACAAGGACTTTATCTCTGCAAATATTTTCTCTCAGTCTGTAGCTTGTCTTTCATTCTCTGTGTTTTTTGCATAATATAATGACTGAATCGTGTCCCCCTCTAAAATTCACATGTTAAAGTCCTAAACTCAGTACCTTAGAATGTACTGGAGAAAGGGCATTTGAAGAAATAATTAAGGATAGAGAAGGTCACACATAGGTGGACTAATGTTCTCACAAAATGAGGTAAGAACGCCTGAGACACACACACACACACACACACACACACAGAGAAAAAGCCAAGAAAAGACACACCAAGGTAGCAGCACCTATAAGTCAAGGAGAGAGGCCTCAAGAGAAACCAACCCTGTTGATATTTAACCTTCATTTCCACCCTCTGGAAGTATAAGAAAATACATTTCTATTTTTTTATTTCAGATTAACATGAGGGTACAAATGATTAGGTTACAATGTTTGCATTTCTTAGACAAGGTCCCTGAAGTAGTTGTGTCCCACCCCCAGGAGGTGTGCCCACTAACTGGGAGCACCCCCAAACCCCCTCCCCCTTTTTCCCTCCCCCCAAATTGAATGAAATGGGGTTTTTCTCTTGTGTGAGGGTGTTTAGATCATCTACTGGCTTTATACTAATATTAAGTACACTGGATACTTGCTTTTCCATTCTTGTGATACTTTACTGAAGAGAATGTTCTCCAACTCTATCCAGGTTAATATAAAAGATATAGTCTCCATCTGCTTAACAGTTAAATAGTATTCCATGGTATACATATACCACAGTTTATTAATCTATTCATGGGACGATGGGCACTTGGGTTGTTTCCACATCTTGGTAATTATTAATTGAGCTATAAAAGCAATCCAGTGTAAATGTCCTTATAATAAAATGATTTTTTTTTTCTTCTGAGTAGATGCCTGTAATGGGATTGCAGGATCAAATGGAAGGTCTATTTTGAGCTCTTTGAAGATTTTCCATACTTCTTTCCCAATAGGCTGTATTAGTTTGCAATCCCACCAACAATGTGAAAGTGTTCCCCTTTCTCCCCATCTGTGCCAGAATCTGCCACTTTGGGACTTTGTAATGTGGACTGTCCTCACTGGGGTTAGATGATATCTCAGGGTGATTTTGGTTTGCGTTTCTCTGATGATTCTGGATAAACTTCTATTGTTAAAGCACCACCACCACCTCTGACTATGATATTTTGTTATGGCAAACTGATTCACAGACCAGAAGTTTAACTTTGATGAACTCCAATCTATCAATGCCTTCTTTTATGGACTGTGCCTTTGGTGTCACATCTAAAACCTTATGGCTTAACTGTAGGTCACAAGATTTTTCCCTATGTTTTCTTCTAAAGGTTTTATAGTTTTAAATTTAGATTGATGATAAATTTGAGGTTAATTTTTGTTTAAGGTATAGTTTAGGTTGAGATTCTTTTTTTACATGTATATAGGTCCAAATATTCCAACACTATTTTTGAAAAGTGAACTGCCTTTCATCTGTCAAAAATCAACTGGCAACATTAGCATGGGTCTATTTCTGGACTTTATGTTAATCTCTATATCCATCTATTGATCTTGGTTTTATCCTTTACCAATACTACAAAGTTTTGATTACTGTAAGTTTATAGCAAATTTTCAAAATCAAGAATTGTGATTCCTCCAACTTTTTCACAGTTGCTTTGGCCATCCCAAGACCTTTGCCTTTCCATACAAATTTAAAATTTGTATTTAAAAGAAATGACTGCTGAGATTCTTAATGGAAGTACATTAAGTATATAGGATTAACTGGGACAGAAGTGACATCTTTACTGTGTAGAATCTTTCAATCCATGAACACTACTGGAAAATCTGTCTATTTAGATTTTCTTAGATATCTTTCAAAAGTATTTTATAATTATTAACATATAAATCCTATACATTATTTTAATTTTGGTTTTTTAAAGCCACCTGTAGCTAGTGACAAGTGTATTAGACAGCACGGCTATAAAACTTTGAAACGGGAAATACTGAGAAAGAGTACCACCATGCAATGTAACTCACTGTGAAACCATACTATAAAATTGTGCTGGTATCACAGCACACAGGACTTTTCTTTCTTTCTTTTTTTTTTTTTTTGTAGAGACAGATTCTCACTTTTTTGTCCTCAGTAGAGTGCAGTGAAGTCACAGCTCACAGCAACCTCCAACTCCTGGGCTTAGGCAATTCTTCTGCCTCAGCCTCCCAAGTAGCTGGGACTACAGGCGCCTGCCACAACGCCCGGCTATTTTTTGTTGCGGTTTGGCCGGGGCTGGGTTTAGAACCTGCCACCCTCGGTATATGGGGCCAGCGCCCTACTCTCTAAGCCACAAGCGCCTCCCAGGACTTTTCCATTTGAAGAAATGGAAAAGGCACAATGACGAGATAATAAAGAACAAAGAAAGAACAGATACACAGGGAAAAGTAAGAGATCATGAGAAGAGAACAGATCTCCAAGCTGCCTTGAGTTCCTGACAACTTTCCAGTTCCATATCACATGTATCTTTATAACAGCCTCGCTTTTCTTGAATTAACTTGAATGGCTCTTTGTTTCTTGAAACCAGATAATTAAAGATCTAGATTTCTAGGGCTACATGATCCTAATTTGAAAAAAGAAAATAAACTGATTGAGACTATATATTAATTTATTAAAAAACGCACTTATCAGTGTTAATGACGAGGCATAGACAAAGAAAATAACCCGTGAATAATAAGAGTACAGAAGTCCCAGCATATTAATAAGATGTATTTCAAAGTTCAATTCTGAATCTTGGGGTTCAAAATGGACTTGTCCATATCAATGACACTTTTAAATGGTGATTGGCAGACAACAAATGTCAATGTAACTAATACGAATAAAACCTAACAGTGGCATTTGAATTTGGGAAAGGACAAGTTACAATGCTCCCCAACCTTTCTGGCACCAGAGATTGGTTTCACAGAAGACAATTCTTCCAAGAGTTGGGGGAGAGGTGGAGTGCCGGGATGTCATCACAGAAGGTGGAGCTCAGGTGGTGATAAACCCTGCGGGCAGCGCTGTAAACATGGACAAAGCTTCACTTGCTTAGTCATGGAGTTGTGGCTCACCTCTTGTTGTGCAGCCTGGTACCTACCAGGCCATGGACCATATCCATGGCCTAGGGGTAGGGGCCCTAACTAACCAAATCCAACTTCACACTACAGAAGCAGCAGTATCTCCAGGCCAATGATGCTCACATCCCAGTGTGCATAAAAATCTCTCAAGGTTTTTCTTTTGGAAATATGTTAGCTTAGATATGAAATACCTTCCCATTATAAATACCTAAAAATGGCAAGCAAGATATAAAAAACACTCTTTTAAATGCAGTGCTGAACTCCCAAGAAATCCCTAGGTAGCAAAAACAAAAATAACACAGTAATTAGCGCAACAACAAAAAAAATCTGTCAAATGGATTTACTGAACAAATAGAGTTGTAAGCAAAGCTAAAGTCATGACCTGAGCTTAAACTTGGAGTCCAAGGACTTAAGTTTTGATTTTTACTAGATGTGGTGAAAGCTTAGAATTCAGGACACCACATAAAACCAACACCCTTGACGGGCCACACCCCTCAGCCCACAGGTGTGGGTTCTATCCATCCATAAAAAGAGCAAATACAAGCAAAAACAATTTGTTTGAAATAGGCCTTGCTGGAATGAGGAATCTTTCTTGGAAATCCATAATTACAAGCCTGTCCTCAGTTGAGTATATGGTTAAAATTTATAGTTACTTCAAGGACCAGGAGCCTCAAGCCAAGAAATAAATTTAAGTTGTTTCTGGGTTGGTAATAACACAAGGCACCTTCCGGAAACAGAAGGCAGAGGTGCAGAACTTGCAGCCTTCTGATTTCAGGATTGTTCTTTTTCAAGTAACAAAGGAGGCAAGTAAGAAAGGCTTCATCTTTTTCTGCTGCACTCCTTTTTTTTTTTGAGA
The DNA here is from genome assembly GCA_963574575.1 of Galagoides demidoff. NCBI lineage: Eukaryota > Metazoa > Chordata > Mammalia > Primates > Galagidae > Galagoides > Galagoides demidoff. Next base: position 21,439 of record CAUYQV010181414.1, read on the forward strand.
CGGAGCCTCAAGCTATCCCCCTGGGTAGAGTGCCATGGCATCACAGCTCATAGTAACCTCCAACTCCTGGGCTCAAGGGAGTCTCCTGCCTCAGGCTCCCAAGTAGCTAGGACTACAGACGCCCGCCACAACGCCCGGCCATTTTTTGGTTGCAGCCATCATTGTTGTTTGGCGGGCCCGGGCTGGGGATTCGAACCCGCCACCTTAGGTGTATGTGGCTGGCGCCTTAGCCACTTGA
>CAUYQV010181417.1:0-12097 GCA_963574575.1 Galagoides demidoff
GCTGGCCCTAAAGACATTCACGTTCAGTTTATTTAAATATTTGACAATCTAGTAATTTTACTCAGAGTTATGTCCCCTCCAAATTTAAAAATAGATATTTAAACAAAACTCATACACAACTGTTCATAGAATCTCTATTCACACTAGCCAAAAAATAAAAACACCCAAATATCCACGAATGAATGAATGTAGAAATAAAATGTGGTCTATCCACACGATGGACTATAATTCTCCCATAAAAGGAAGTACTGATATATGTTACAGTGTGGATGAACCTTAAAATCATTATGTTGAATATAAGACGTCAGACGGAAACTATGCATAGTTACTGTGTATGATTCCATTTTTATCAAATATCTGGGACAGATAAATCTAGGGAGACAGAAAACTTATCAGTGGTTACTAAGGCCTGAGGGAAAGTGGGATGGGAATCATTGCTCAATGAATACAGGGTTTCTGTTCAAGGCAATGAAAATGCTTTAGAACCAGACAGAGGTGACGGTTGTACAATACTGTATACTAAATACCATTAAAATGTACACTTTAAAATGGTTAGTTTTGTGTTACTAAAATTTTGCCTGAATTTTTAAAAGTTGACAAGTCACATTTCTGGTTTAGACTCCCTCGCTGCCAACTTGTGAGCTTTAAAAGACGTAACTTTGTTAGCCATCTCCTTCTCATTGGACATATAAGTTGTAGCCCACTTTTTATATCATAAAGATTGCAGTAATAAATATTTTGACAAATGGTATATTTTCACATTTTGTGTTATTCCTTTAGGATAGATTCTAGCAGATGACCTTCTCAGGTTGTGGAAGAAGCATGGATGTTCTTAAGACAAAGTTACTGTCTAATAAAACTGGAATGAGTCAGTCTCCCACAACTGCTACCCGAGAGGTCTCCATCATTTCATCCTCACCAGCTTTCCCATGTTACTTCTCTTATAAATTGCTTGCATGATACAGCACATGAGGCATCTCAGTTTTTCCTTTGCTCTTTAAAAAATCATTTCTCGATATCAACTTCCTTTAGCAAGCTCCTCCCTGTGCCCTGTGAATGTGAGCTGCTCTGTAGTTTTCGGACTGCCTGTTCTCCCAACTCCGTACGTCGCCCCATTGCCTTTGCGTGTGCTGAACCTGACGTTTCAAATGTCCTTTCTTCCCGGCTCCTCTGAATGATTAGTACCTACACATTATATTCATCAAGGCTGAGGCTGCCGCACTTCTTTCCAGCTCTCCAACTCTCTAGCATTGTACTGTTTCCACATCTCAACTCTCAAAGCCCTCTGTCCCTCCCACTTTCCTGGGGCAGCACATTGTATGGGAGTTTTTTGTTTTTTTTTTTTTTTCTTACGTGTCTCTTTGTTCTCAAGATTTTGAAATCCTTTGGTACAGGACAAATATAACAGGAATATTAGGACTAAAAGAACTGGAACATATTTACAAAACTCTAAGTTGACCTGAACCTACTAGCATAGTCCCTGACCCACTCTTCCACCTGATTTATCTGTATGGATGCACCCAGGCTCTCAAAGGCACAGAGATGCAGTTAGAATGCTGAAGAGCCATTCACAGTAGAAGAGTGGTATTATTTGTACTGATGGACATCAAGGTCTCGTACATGGGACGTGGTTACACTACTTGTGATGCACGTGTAAAGGCAGATGTTCGAAAGGGCAGAGCTATACCCGGTTTTCAAGAAATTGAAGTAGATCTCAAAGTGATTCTGAAAGAAGAAATGTCAACTGTGCCAAAAAGACATGGAATGTGAGAGGTGTGCTAACATCATAGTCATGTGGAGAATATACGGCCGGGTCCTCTTTCAACAAGAATATCCACCAAGAAGGCTGGAGGGAGAGAGAGAGAAGAGTTCTGAGTATCATTTTATGGAGTGCTAATTAAAAATGCTTAGATTCTAATAGTGAGCACTTCCATGCATCACCATTTATACGATCAGTAACTTGGGTACGAAGTTCTCTAGGGCTGCTGTTAACAAATTTTCAAAAATTCAGTGGCCTAAGACAAAATAAATTAATTTTCCCAGAATTCTGGAGTCCGGAAGTCTTAAGTCAGTATCACTGAGCTGGGGCTCCCTGCCCTCCCTCCCGGTGCTCTAGAGCAAAGCCTTCACTGTTTCTTCCAGCTTCCAGTGGTTGCTGACACTCTTTGGTTTGTGGCTGGGTCACCTCCAGCCTCTGCATTGTTTTCTATGGCACTTTTCTCTTCTGTGTGTCAAATTCCTCTGTCTCCCCATAGTAAGGATACACATGATTACATCTGAAGACAACCAAAATAATCTGAGACAATTTTTGCATCTTTAGATCCTTAACTTCATCACATCTGCTAAGTTCTTAAGATAACATTCACAGGTTCCAGGGATCAGGATATGGATCTTAAAGGGGGCCATTGTTCAGCCTACTGTAAATACAAAAATCAGAGACATCCTCAGTTTGCTATAAAGCTCTAAGACAAATAATGCATTTGAATTGTATCTCCTTGTTATATTACTGACTTCCTGAAGGTGAGAATGTGAAGGCAGGTCTCTTATCCAATCTGTGACTGCATCACTGGTTTCAAGCAGAAAAACCCCAACTCCAAGTAGTGTTAAGTCCCAGTGGCAAGATTCTATTCTCTACCTCTTTTATAGACTCTTCCTTGCTTGTTCAGAAGGAGTTCAGTTTCCACATTTGTAGAAAGATAGTTTTGTATAATAGACTTTAATTCATTCAGCTAATGTGGAAGCCAGAGCCAGTCCCAAAGCTCATCCTTGAAAGTTAGATAATGTACTTTCATAGAAAATCTAAAATCTTGGTAAGGAGGAGGAAATTCATAATATATACTCATTTCTGATACAGAATGCCTGCTTAGTATTTCAACTAGCCACTAAGTTAAGAATGTTAAAGTAATCTGTGCCATCATGGCATCCTCAAGGTCTAGCCAAGGGCTAAACAGAGCAGAAGGAGATGGGACAAGAGAGGAAGATAGAGGCCATTCCAGACAGGAACTCTTAATAGGTCTTGGTAAATGTGTTGTACTTTATCCCAAGGACAATGGAAAGCACTGGTGTGTCTTGTTTAGAGCTGGGGGTAGGGAGGGGTGAGACAGGTCCCTCCCTGCATTCTCTCATGGTTACTCCATTGCCAGCTGGAGATTCAAATGATTGAATCAAGAATGGTTGGGGGAGACTACAGTCATCCTGGCTTAATATTTTTAAGTGCAACCTTGAACTCAGGGGTTGCATAGGAGATGGAGCAGTGGATACTACAGGAAATACTTGCAGATAGAGCCATGAGGGCTTGGTGGATGGGGAGGGGGCAAAAAGGGAGGGTTAAGGATGTTTTGTAAGTTTCTGGTAGATAAGGGATAGAAGTGCCACCCATTGAGTCAGAAAGAACTAAAACCAAGCCATGTTTTGGAGGAAAGATGAACTTATCTAAATGCTGATAATAAGGCAAGTGGACACTTGGACAGGAAGCTGGCACACAACTGTGAGAGGTCTGCATGGTAGAATACTGGAGTTCTGCTCAGTGATGAGATTTGTTAGGGACAATGCTCTGTCTAGAAGGGACAGGAGGACCCCAAGACATATACTGCCATGGAAGGTGAGGGAGGATGAGAGTTCAAGAATGCTGACCACTGCAGAAGGATTAATTACAATGGAGACTGAAACATGTCCATTGGGCTTAAGGCCATGGATTGGGGGTCTAAGCAAGAATTATGTTGGTATATCATAGGGAAAAAAAGCCAGAATGGGGTGGGTAGAAGGGGAGCAAATGAAGACAGCAATTGAGACAATAGTTTTGAGGATTCACGGAGTCAGGTAATGCCTTTAAAGCAGTCCGCGTGGTGTTACCACCGAGGAGGTGGATGGTAAATGTTAATTTCTTTGCCTTCCTTGTCTTGAACACAAGTTGACTTTCCCTTTTGGTTACTGAGAGAGATTAACATGAATGCTTCTTTTGTGGCTTTGGGAAGGTACCAATAAAAATGATTTTATATTGCCAAGATACGGCTTGCTGATGTGAAATATAACCAGGGCTGTTTATTATTCTAGTTATTTTCCAGAACCTTGCAAATGTCAGATAATCTAAACCTATGTCATAGTAAAGACAATGTGTTAATTCTATGCCTAAAAATGAATTAATTTTTATGCCGCTGTTAGAGTTTTCAGACGTGTTTCCCGATCACATCCAACCACACTTAGTTTAGATAATACTATCCTCACTGCATATCTGTGACTGTACATGGGATTTATGTTAGATATTTGACTTATTAAAAATCCAGGAGAGACTTCATGTGGGGAAAATAAAGGCTTTTGCCCTCCATACGTAACTAGATAAGCCAGGACCTCTGAACTGTGGGGGTGATAGATTTGCTCATCAATAACTGAGTATCAGAGGCTGTATGAAAACCTAAGGGGAAAACAACAATAAAAAAGCATTAAGCCTGTCTTAGAAGACGAAATTGAAAAAGATCTCCTGGGCTCCATGGGCAGCAGACAACAGAAGAGCGATAACCAAGGGAACAACCTGTACACAGTGTGGGGCCAGTCTGACTCATCCTCTCCATGGGCAGATCTGAAGACCTTTTGTCTCCAAGACAGCCCACCCCACCCCAGTCCTGTCCAAGTCCCAAATTGTTCACTGCCTGCACATTTCAGAGTTCTGAAGGCTCTTTTTCATATATTGAGTTACAAACTGTGAAAACCATTGCTTGACTGACCTGTTGCCACTTTAAGTGATAGTCATGTACACAAAAAAATGGAAAATGTTTGAGTTTCACTGGGGTGAAGAGCTCCTTCAGATGGCCGGACATCAGGTGTCAGGATGGCCTGACTGTCTACAGCAGGTGATTAGTCACTGCTCACAGTAATTGAATACTTCGCCATACGTCAGGAAGTCTTCTCGAGACTTTATATGCATCATCTCATCTAATTACCACCCAATCCTAAGAGTAGGAGGCAAATATTATTCATCCCCACTGTGAAATAGAGGAAAAAGGAAAAGAGAGACCAAGTCCCATGCTAATAACTTATAGAGCTAGAATCTAAATCCAGACTTCCTGACTGCTGAGATTAAGGTATTCACCAACCCATGACAAACTTCTCTAAATGGACAAGTGGATATATGGGAGGAAAGGAAGAAGGAAAGAAGGACAGAGGGAAAGGACAGGTGGAGATATGGCCCAACAGACACATGGATGGATAGTGAGAGAGAAGAACAGAGGAAAGAAAGTTGAGTGGAAAGTTAAATATATGGATATTCATGTCTTAGGTTCAGTAAAAACCACAAACTTCCAGGACTAGAAACAATGATTTACCACTGACTGTCCTATTGTCTAGTCCAGTTTCCCATGAGAATGATTGTCAGATACAGCAGGGCTGTTCCTCAAACTGTAGGGTAGTGTCAGACCTCAGAAGAGGCAAGTCTTCAGACTGGGAGGCAGAGACAGGACGAAGGCCCTGGGTGGGGAAGTGAGGGAACTTTGCTGAGGTGTGAAGCGTCATCCAGATAAGTTGCTATCTGGCAAGTGGCAGTAAGCAAATGTCTCAGGCAGGGGTCTTGATCCCGTCAGGTCTCCTGAAACTGGGGACACAACCAGTGAGTCCTAGAAAGACCCAGAACTCTCAAATCAGGTATTGAAATGAGTTTCCTCATAGGCTATGAGATTATTCCTCTAATGTTCTCCCTTAGGGTTCATTACGGTATTTTTGGAAGAGTTTATCCCAGCCAAGATGGAGTGAATTAGGGGCAGGGGCTTTGGGATCTTGGGGCTCTTGCTGAGAGGTGAGGATCAGGCCTTTGCTCAGAGCCACCTTAGGAGAAAAGGACATCAGAGAGAGAGAAAATCTGAAGATTTATTTAGGAAGAACAGAATCAAGGATGGTCTACATGTCTCCAGTATGAAATTCTGATTCTGATTTAATTCTCCCAGGGACACATCTCCTGTAAGTACTCATGGAGTGATGGCTGGTCAGCTCCTCTGTCTTTCCGAAAAAGATGTCGACTCTAGACTGACTTTGCTGAGTTACAATGGTCAGTAATTGGTCACCCCCAGCACTGTCCCCAGGGAGTGCTATTTTATGTACCTTTTGTGCATAGGAGTGTGGACCAGATAAACTGATGGTAAAAGGAATAACTAGCACACTGAGCAACTATTCTCAGGGATTTTATAGAGATTCTCACCACTCCTTCAAGATGTTGGGTACTTGGAATGTGGCTAGTATGTCTGGGGGCTGAACTTTACATTTTATTTACCTATTTTAATTAGCTTCAACTTACACAGCCATGTGTGGCCAGTGGGGACCGTACTGAGCAATGCACACATGGAATATTTCCATGGTTGCAGGAAATCCCACTGGACACTCTTGCCTGTGGGCTTTGGGCAGTTTTCCACAGAGGTCCCGTAAACCCTACTTTGACAGAGGAAGAAACAAAGGCTGAGGTGTCTGACCACCTGCCTAACGAGACCAAATGTGCAAGTAGCAAGGCCGGGATTTGAACTTTGGTCTTTCAAAGCCTATTTTTATTTCGTGACCCTACACTTACAACTCTGATTTCATGGATGATTTGCTGGTCAGCAACAGCCGTCCTTGTCCAAGATGGTTTAATATGGCTTTTCATAGAGCTTTCCCCACCACATTACAAATACAAACTAACCTTATATTACAAATACTATCCTAAATTATTTTAAATATATATCTAAACATCAGTGGATCGGTCACTATAGGAGAGATCATGCTACAGTGCCACACACTTTCTAAGACTCTGTGGCTGAGTGTGATGCAAATTCACTTCTGCCTCCCTCCCAGGGTGAGCCCAACATAGGGCTGCCCAGGCTCTGCCGGGGGAGGCTATGGTGCCACCCAGTCTTCTCCAGTCACCTAAACCCAATGGCCAAAGCCGCTCCCTACTGGGGATCAAATATGTGATAGTAACTTCCACAAGCAACTCATTGTTCTGGTCTTTCTCTCTTTCTTATAAAAGTGTCTTTTAAGTCATATGAACTCTTGGTCTTAGCTGTTCAGACTCTGAAATCACATTTATGACTTTGTCCCCTCAGAAGGCTTCCTCAGGGACCCAGACTGCAGCTCCCTGAACTGGACTTTTGTGTCTGAGGACAGGGGTACAGCATTTGTTTTCTGCCCACAGGGAGCATCACAGCTAGTAGGGGACCTGTAAGGCCACCAATAATCCAAGTTTGCCCAAGAAGGACAGAGTAGTTTCCTGGGACATGGGACTATAAGTGTCAAAAGTAGAGCAACCCTGGGCAAACGTTCTCTGCATTCACAGGGCATGGGTTTGCTGAGCAGCCTGCACAAGTCTGTGGACCATTGTAGCCCTGTTGGAGCATTATGATGGGATGGTGAGGGATGTTCTGAAAACAGGGAGACAGAAGGTAGTGGTGGGCTCATCAGTCAGTGTGGGATGGAAGCTTCTGGAGGGGAAGTTCCACCAGGCAGGAGGAACAGTGCACACATACGCACACACAAATATGGATTCAAGAGAGCACACGGCTCATTCAGACAACTACAAATGGTTAACTACAGCTGGTGCATAGAGCCTGAGGTGGGAACACCATGACACACTGAACTACAAATGGTTAACTACAGCCAGTGCATAGAGCTCGAGGTGGGAACACCACAACACACTGGACTACAAATGGTTAACTACGGCCAGTGCATAGAGCCCAAGGTGGGAACACCACGACACATTGGACTACAAATGGTTAACTACAGTCGGTATATAGACCCCGAGGTGGGAGCACCGCCACACACTGAACTACAAATGGTTAACTACAGCCAGTGCATAGACCCCAAGGTAGGAGCACCATGACACACCACACTGAACTACAAATGGTTAACTATGGCCAGTGCATAGACCCCAAGGTGGGAACACCACCACACACTGAACTACAAATGGTTAACTACAGCCAGTGCATAGAGCCCAAGGTGGGAACACCACGACCACACTGGACTACAAATGGTTAACTACAGTCGGTATATAGACCCCGAGGTGGGAGCACCACCACACACTGAACTACAAATGGTTAACTACAGCCAGTGCATAGACCCCAAGGTAGGAGCACCATGACACATTGAACTACAAATGGTTAACTATGGCCGGTGCATAGACCCTGAGGTGGGAGCACCACCACACACTGAACTACAAATGGTTAACTGTCTGGTGCATAGAGCCTGAGGTGGAAACACCACGACATACTGGACTACAAATGGTTACTATGGTCCGTGCCCAGACCCTGAGGTGGGAACACTATGACACACTGGACTACAAATGGTTAACTACAGCCAGTGCATAGACCCCAAAGTGGGAACACCATGATACACTGATTCAGAATTTCTGGAAGGGAAGTCTGGAAGGTTTTTAAAATTCATTTACCTTTTATTTTGATTAAAATTATTTTCAAAAGGAAATACAACCAGGGCGGCATCTGTGGCTCAAAGGAATAGGGCGCCAGCCCCATATGCCAGAGGTAGCGAGTTCAAACCCAGCCCTGGCCACAAACAAACAAAAAACCCCCACAAAAATGGAAATACAACCATATGATCAAGTTCAACAGGGTCTAGACTAATCAACTGTTCCCCTTACCGCAGGCAACAAAGGTTTCTAGTTTTTTTCATATTTTTTTCAGACATATTCTGTGCAAGATACAAGAAAATATGCACATTCTCCTCCCCTAAATTGTCTCCCCCACAAATGTTACCACATTTTGCATTCATCACTTAAAAGTCTAACCTGTAGGTGGTTCCAGAACATTTGAATTCACATGGAATTTAGATCCTTGAGCAATTCTGATGAATATCCTGGGTCAAGACCCACATTGTATTTTTTAAAATGGTAAGAATGAAGAAGAGAAAGGTGGGACCTGATTAATATTTAACCGCTTGGAGGCATCTTGCCCCCAAATTTGAGAAGTGACATGTCCCAGTTCTGGAAAATGGAAAATAATCAGAGAGAAGCCAGCCCACTTCAGCCTGCAGGTCCCTTAGCCTCCCTCATAATCACACACACAACTTTTCTAAAGTCTCAACCGAGCAACACTTTCCTGCCCATCTGAAAAATGAAGCAATTTCAATTCTGTTTATAAGGTCACATAAATAAGCCCAAGGCCAGGCAGTGAGAGAAATGCTTTTCCTGCTGGCAGAGGGGCAGGTTGGCTGCTCCCAGGCGGGTGTCCCACTTCCCTGCTCTCCCAGAACTCCCTGGGCTTCCTTCCATCTCAGCACCCACAGAGAGGGATCATCAGTATCTTCTGACGTGTCTGTGTCCCCAACTAGAGGACACCCTCTGAGGACAAGGGTTATGTCTCATTCATCTTTGTCTCCAATAATGTGGCTGCCACCCAGCAAACACCGTCAACAATCTGAGTCCTGCTGCAAGGGAGGCGAGGAGGGTGAGGGGCAAACTGCAAGAATGTGTGTCTATGAAGGGAAAGAAAGAAAAAGAAATGACAAGAATAGACTGCAGACCATTCTGTCATGGAAAGTGACACTGTTTTTTGCATTTTCCCTTCCCAACAGGGAAAGCCCTCGCTGCCATTTCACTGGGAGAATGTTGGAAGTGTCGGTCACCCATATGACAGGAGTACCCCGCACAGAAACAAGAATACACGGATTTGCTTCATCGGTTCTATTTTAGTTCCTGGTAAGAAGGGCTATTTCTATCTCAACTTTGAGGGGCGGCTGAAAGCAGGCATGCTGTAGCGATACTCTTAGAAAGTGCCACATTTTTCAAGCCAGAAATGCTGAGAGGCTCAGGACCATTGTGGGAAGTCCCGAACTCTGGGACACACCAGCACCTGGCACCATGATGCTGTAACTGTAGCATCAGAGCCAGGTGGGTCTCATGCCCTGGAAGGAGGGAAGCAACTGTGGTTTCTAAAAGCTCCCTGGGGATGGTCCACCCAACACGCACCAAAACAGAACCTCTGGGGAACCCTGAGCCCCCAAAATCTGTTTTAAACTGTATCTCAGGCAGTCATCTTATAAAGGCACTCTGCCTGCCTGCCCTTTCATGTCAGCTCTCCTCCACGACCCCTAGTGGTCCCAGGGGGGTCTGGCTCCGCTAACCTCTAGACATGACATTAAGAGTGAGAGATGATGAACTGATGAACAAGATGATGAACGAGGGCTCACTGGCATCAGGATGGTGATAATTGTTATTGTTATTATTAACCTGACACTGTAAAAGGGATTAAGCTGGCCTAAGCAGAAAGGGGGCATTGCCAGTTTACCCATTTTTATTTTCAACTTTGCTAGAGAGAAGGCTCATTGTTGACCAGTGCTTGTAAGTCAGACCAAGAGGCGATGGGCCTGTTTGGTCTCCCCCACTTTCTGCTTTATGCCCCCACTGATATCCATATTCTCCCTCCAAATGCTATCTCTGCCAAGACCCACTCTAGTTTCCAGGTGCCTGCTGGTTGGCTCCTTCTAGAGAATCCCAGTTCCACACTTTGAGTCTCCTCCTCCACCACCCTTTGCTTGTCTTTGGCCCTTTACCTTCTTTCCCAGGGCAGATGAATGCAGATTCCCTGCTCAAGGACCAGACAAGGGATAAACTCTGAATATCTTCTCCAGGCTTCCAGGCCCTCCACACCTGGTCCTGTCTCACCCATCCCACCTCAATCCCAGCATACTCCCACCGGATCACATCCTGCTCCTTCCAAGTCAGCACCCACTTCTTGCTGTAACATGAACCCTTCCCACTCCAGCCTCCATCGCCATCCTCCCTGCCCATCACGTCCTCTTTCCCTCTACCTACACTCTGGCCCACCCTGTAGGTGGGCAGCTGAAAGGTCCCACTCATATCGACTTTTCTTGGGGAGTCTTCCCTGATTGCTTCAGTCCTTACCATGTACCTTTTCCTGAAATCCTAAAGGATAATGTACCTACGATTAAACAATTCACCAAAGAAGCATTTACTGATCACCTACTAAGTGACAATAGGGCTGACAACAATGTGATTCAATGGGAATATTGAAAGAAGGTATTTCTTGGTGATCGATAGGATTAGGACAGTGAGGACGATGAAAGAACCTAAGAGAACCTGATGATTTCTGGCCTGATAATTATTTAGGGTGCTGCTACGCACTGAGAAGACAAAGGAGTCGTCATCCTGTGAGAGGATGAAGGAGTGGGGTCCAGCTGTGGTAGGCAGAGGGACACAAAGCAATTGCAATATGAGGCTGGTGCCCATGTTTGGGGAGCCATGTCCAGCAGAGTCTTGCCTATATGAATTGTACAGCCCTGGAACTCAAGAACTCTCTGGCTAATGGAAGAAAGCCACAAATAAGCCCACACATTATAATACAAAGTGGTAAATGCTATAGGCAGAGTGGATACAAAACCAAAAGAGCCCCGAGGGAGAAGCAAATGCCTGGGGATGCTGGGAGACTTGTAAGGGAGGGGAGGTGGCCCTGGAGCTGGGGCCGGAGGACTGGTGGAGGTATGACACAGGAACAGGTGGGAAAGGGCATGCTGGGATGAAGGAACAGCAAGTTCAAAGGCAGAGAGGCAGGGATGAGCATGGGTGTTCCAGAAGGGGCCAGAAGGTCAGAGTAGAGGGTGTGAAGGAAGCCTGGGCAGTGCAGCTAGGGCAGATGAAGGGCTGCCAAATAACCTCCCTGCACCAAATACGACCTCCCTGCACCAAATACGACCCCTAGACATTCTCGGTCTACAAAGCAGTCTAAAACACTAGGCAGTTTTCACCAAAATCCGGATTTCCTTCTTCTTTTGAAAGAGAAAGAAGGGCCTGCGTTTTCATTTTCTTTCTTTCTTTTTTTTTAATTAAATGATAGCTGTGTACATTAATGCAATCATGGGGTACAGTGTGGTGTTTTCATATACAATTTGAAATATTTTCATCAAACTGGTTAACATAGCCTTTATGTCATTTTCTTAGTTACTACGTTAAGACTTTTATATTCTACTCTTAGAAAGATTCACTTGTACCTTTGTAAGATAAATCATAGAAGTGATCCCTCTAATCACCCTCCCTCCACCCCTGCCCCCGTGCCGCCCGGGCGCCCCGGCCCAGAGTGCAAGGCGCGGGGGGGGGGGTATCGTTGCTAGTGTA
>CAUYQV010181418.1:0-20616 GCA_963574575.1 Galagoides demidoff
CCTTTGCCACCTCATCTTTCTCTTTTAATACGGAAAGTACCATGTTTGAGCGAGAAAATGATCCAAAAAGTAGTAGTTGGGTGGAGGGAGGGGGATTGGAGGAACCATTTTTGAGGTTTATCTTACAGGGGTACAAGTGAATCTCTCTAAGAGTAGAATGAGAATGTTTTAAAATAATAACTGAGAAAATGACATGAAGGCTGTGTTGATCAGTTTGATGGAAGTATTTCGGATTGCATGTGAAAACTCCACACTGTACCCCAGAAGTGCATTAATGTACATAGTTACCATTCAATAAAAAAAAACAAAAACAAAAACAAAAAGTAGTAGTGATAATAATTGTTGACATTTAGAGAGCATTTACCATTTTGAGACCATATTGCCAAACTCTTTACATGAGTTATTTTATTTAACCCTCAAACCAAACCTTTTGACATAAGTATTATTATCCTTGTTTTACATAGGAGGAAAATGGAGGCTCTGAAAAGTTCAGTAAACAAAGTCTAACAGTAAGCTACAGATTTGACAGGTCTCTCTTACTCCATAACTTGGCTGACATAACCACTATGCCATTTGGCATGATTTTCAGTTCACATTGGGGCAGAATTCCCTGCCAGACAATCTTGTATTTCTGGAAACATTATAAGCCCTGCCAGGAAAACCTGTTTCTTCATGTATAAAATAGGGACAAAACGAGACAAACAACAACAAAAAAACCTTCTTTTGCAGGGCAATTGCAAGGATGAGAATTTATATGTGTTACATGGCTACACAGTCCCAGGCACAGAGTAAGTCCTCAGTAAATGGATGTTATAACTGTTATTCCTAAAGTCTCAATCTACCTCAAACAGCGTGGCCTTGTCGTTTGAAAGAACTGAGGTATCTCCTGAGAACCCATCTTGCCACAAAGAACTGGGAAAGCAGAGTCTACCTTTGCATAAACCAGAGGGATCTGAATTAGAAAGGAAATTGTTCAGTATGTACATATCCCTTTATTGCTCTTGGATCCACATCAGGACCAGCTGTTTCTTAAACACAGTAACAACAACAAACTCAAACACTAAAAACTACAGAAATACCCCAGGAGCCTTTCCAAAACAAGCTCATCCAATCTAACACAAAAAAGATTCATTTCTGTAAGTCACTAATTTCACGTTCTATTCAGCTGATGGCACTACAGGAACTAGGACTTTTGTTGAGGGAGACCGAGGGCTCTGCATTGGCAGAAGAAACGACCAGGTCTCCAAGTTACAAACCGCCATGGGAGGAACCCGCCACCGGGCAAGGCCGGGCCGGGCCCCATCCCGGAACCGCGGGCGGCGGCAGCACCCGCCCCCTCACCGGAAGGGGGCAGCACTCGCCCACTCACCGTACGTGAAGTACGCCACTTCCGGCGGCAGCGAGACGTTGTGCAGCGTGTCGTCCTGCACGTGCTGGTCCACGTACAGCTGCGCCTCGCTGGCCTTCAGGAAGGCCATGAACCGTGCTGTGAAAGAGGCCACGAAGATGGACAGCATCCCGAAATCCAGCAGGTTCCACAGGTGCAGCACGTACTCCCGCGGCCCCTCCTCCCAGATTTCCTTGCATTCTGACCAAATCATTCCTGCCGGAGAGGGAGAAAGCTGGGTTCACTTTTCTTTTTGTTTTGGTTTCAGGTTAATGTGAGGATACAAACAACTAGGTTACAATGTTTGCATTTGTTAGGTAGAGTCCCTCTTGCGGTTGTGTCCTACACCCAGAAGGTTTGCCATACATCCTTACGTCGTGCCCATTAAGTGGGAACACGCCAATCCTCCTCCCCTCCTCTCTTTCCCTCTCCCTCCTACTCCCATCTGAATTGAATTGAGATTTTTTTTCTTTTATGGGCCTATATTAGATTGTCTGCTGGCTTCTTATAAGTATCGAGCACATTGGGATTTGCTTTTCCATTCTTGTGACACTTTACTGAGAAGAATTTGTCTCAAATCCAACCGGGTTAATACAAAGGATGTAAAGTCACCTCCTCCTCCTCCTTTTTCTTTTCTTTTTTTAAGGCTGAATGGTATTCCAGAGTATACATATACCACAACAAACTCGGGTTCAATTTTCAGTTCTTAATAGCATTTGTGACTACCTGAGGCCACAGAGGGAAGCAGGGTACAAATGTAAACGTCAACTCTTAGTTGCTGCGAATGTTGGTAGCCAGAGGCAGGCAGAAACGTGTCTTCTAAGAAGACAGATCTAGGTTGAAGGAGTTGTTGAGACTGGGAGAAAACACTTCCCTTGTCCCTGTACTCAAAACCACATCTCTGGAAGTGAGGAGAGAGTTCTCATTCATTGATTGTTGGAGACAATATAGTTCCATACTTCCATACTTTTAAGAACTAGAAGGCCTTAAGGAATCAAGGAAACTGAGGTCCATGAAAGGGAAAGAGCTTTCTCAAGGTTCCACATAGGACTTAGAATATGTTTTCTAACCCCCAGATTAAAATGCTTCCCTCTATATTTCCATACTGTTTCAATGACATTAGTTTTGGCTTACTAGATTTTTTTCTTACTCATAATTTATTGGGTTTTAAAGACATGTGTTTTCATTGTTAAACAACATAAAAGTATTAAACAACATAGAAGAATATAAACAAAGTGTTGCTAGTTTCTCCACCTTCCTCTAGGCCAGCCCTCAGACTCAGGGAACAGGGAAATCCCAGGAGAGTGCGTACTGGAAAAATGGCCAGTCAGAATACACACATTTACCAATTAAGTTCACTGTCTTCTGTGGGCACAGTTTGATGTCGCCTTTGTTACTAGTTTAATGTGTATCCTTTTAGAACTGCACTGTCCATGGCCACCAGTCACATGTGGATACTGTGTATTTGAAAGGTGGTTAGTTCAGAGTGAGATGTGCTGTAAAAGACACATCAGATTTCAGACTTACTACAAAAAAAGAATAAGATATTTCATCAATAATTTTTGTTACACCAGTTAGATACTGCAGTGATAATATTTTGGATGCATTAGGTTAAGTAAAATATGTTGTTAATTAATTTAACCTGTTTGTCTTTATGATATGGCTTCTAGAAATTTAAAAGTATATATGTGGCTCATAGTTGTAGTTTTCACTATATTTTTATTGAATAGTGACTGCTATTCTATATCTTTTTTTTTTTTTTTTACTGATTATTAAAACTTAGTTTAAATTACAGGCACAACTTGTTAAATTGCACTTTGCCTTATTGCGTTTCTGAGATACTGTGTTTGTTTTACAAATTGAAGGTTTGTGGTAACTGTGCATTGAGCAAGTTTATTAGTATTTTTTTCCCAACAGCATATGCTCAGTTTGTGTCTCTGTGTCACATTTTGGTAATTCTCACAGTATTTCTTGTTATATCTGTTATGGCAGTTTGTGATCAGTGATCTTTGATTTTACTGTTTTAATTATTTTGAAGCACCACAAACAGCGCCCATAGAAGACAGGGAATTAATTGGTAAATGTGTGTTTTCTGACTGGCTGTTTTCCCAGCTCTCACTCTCTCTTTCTTTTTCTCTCTCTCTCTCCACAATCCCCCTCTCCCCCTCTCTCCCTCCTTCCTGGGATCTCCCTGGTCCCTGAGTCAAAAATACTGAATTGAGGCCAATTAATAATCCTACAATGGCTTCTTAAGTGTTTAAGTGAAAGGAAGAATCACACATTTCTCACTTTAAGGCAATAGCTGGAAATGATTAAGCTTAGTGAGGAAGGCATGTTAAAAACTGAGATATGCAGAAAGCTAGGCCTCTTGTGCCAAACAGCCAAGTTGTGAATGCAAAGGAGACATTCTTGAAGGAAATTAAAAGTGCTACTCCAGTGAACTCATGAATGCGAAGGAAGTGACATAGTCTTATTGCTGATACAGAGACAGTTTTAGTGGTCTGGATAGATCAAACCAGCCACAACATTCCCTTATGCCAAATCCTAAGCCAAAGCAGGGCCCTAAACTTTCTTCAGTTCTGTAACAGCTAAGAGAAGTGACGAAGCTGCAGAAGAAAGTTTGAAGCCAGCAGAGGTTGGGTCGTAAGGTTTAAGTAAAGAAGCTGTCTTCAGAACATAAAAGTATAAGGCAGCAGCAGGTGCTGATGGAGACGCTGCAGCACGTCATTCAGAAGATAATGGATGAAGGTGGCCACCCACACTGAACAACAGTTTTTTGAAACATAATTGTCTTTAAGGAAGATGGCATCTGTGACTTGAAAAGCCAGAGAGGATAAATCAGTACTTGATTTCAAGGGCTAATGCAGCTGGTAACTTTAAGTTGAAGCCAGTGCTCATTTACCATTTCCCTATCCTAGGACCCTTAAGAATTTTGCTAACTCTGCTCTGTCTGTGGTCTAGAAACGGAACAGCAAAGCCTTGAGAATAGCCCATCTCTTTGTAGCATGGTTTACTGAATATTCTAAGCCTGCTGTTGAGACTAACTATACAAGAAAAAGATACGTTTTAACATATTACTGTTCCTGGACAATGCATTTGGTCACCCACCAGCTCTGATGGAGGTAGACAAGGAGATTAATGTTGTTTTCCTGCCTGCTAACACAACTTCTATTCTGTAGCTCTTGAATTGAGTCATTTTTACTTTCATGTCTTATTGTTTAACACATTAACTGCCATGTGAGTTGTATTTAACTTATGTTAGTTTTGAGTACAGGGCCTCATGAAGCATATATAACACACATGTCTCTTGATCTATTTTGACCTAATAGAACACTACGGCCCCAATGGGGAAAATTTTTTTTTTCTTGTGTGGCAATGTGTTAAGAAATGTATTTCATAAGGTTATAGCTGCCATAGATAATGATAGATCTGGCAAAGTAAATTGAAAACCTATCAGAAAGGATTCCCCATTCCTGATGACATTAGTAACATTCGTGATTCATGGGACTCCTCTAAACATCAAGATTAAAGGTCAGACTATCAACATTAACATATGGGAGAAGTTGATTCTAACCCTCCCGGATGACTTTGGAAGGTTCAAGACTTTAGTGGAGGAAATAACTGTGGAAGGGGAAGAAATAACAAGAGAACTAGAATAAGAAGCGGAGCCCGAAGATGTGCTGAAGTGCTTAAATCCAGTGATAAAATTTCAGTGGATGAGTAGTTGCTTTTTAGGGATGAAAAAAGAAAATAGTTTCTTGAGTTGGAACCTACTTCCGATGAAGAGGCTGTGAACACTTTTGAAATGATAAGGAATTAAAAATATTTCATAAACTCAGTTGATAAAGCTATGACAGGGTTTGAGAAAATTGTTTGAAAGAAGTTCTACTGTGGGTAAAATGCTATCAAACAGCATCTCATCCTTCGGAGAAGTCTTTTGTGAGAGAAAGAGTTAATTGTTGTGGTAAGCATTATCGTTGTCTTATTTTAAGAAATTGCCACAGTCACCCCAAAGTTCAGCAACCACCACCCTGTTCATTCATTCAACAGCCCTCATCACTGAGGCAAGAATCTCCACCAACAAAAAGATTATCACTTGTTGTAAGTTCAGACGATTATTAGCATTTTTTAGAAGTGAAGTATTTTTAAAATTAAGATATGTGGATTTTTTAGACATAATGCTATTGTACATTATACATATGTGAAAATACATCTTTTATATGTACTAGGAGACTAAAACATTCATGTGACTTTATTGTGATATTGGCTTCACTGAGGTGGGCTGGGTACTGAATCTGCAGTATCTCCTAGGCACGCCTTTACATTAAGACTTAACTCAAGTACAATTTGAGCATCTACTATGTGCTAGGCACTGTTTTGACTGCCGTGTATATATATATACACACACATACACGTATGCATACAACACACTCCCTTATATCTTTGCATCAGTTGTATGTAGTATTTTCTATTATTATCCCATTTTACAGCTCATGAAACAGAGACACAGAAGGTGTGATGTGCCCAGGTAGGAAGCAGGAGATCTGGGATTTGAAGGAGGAGGTCTGCCTCTGAAGTCTATGCTCTTGACCACTATGCTTCTCTGGCTGTCCAGGAAAAGAAATTGGGTTCAGATCAGTTAATGCAAGGGTCCTTAAACTTTTTAAACAGGAGGCCAGTTCACTGTCCCTCAGACTGTTGGAGGGCCGGACTGTGGGCCCCGAGACGAGTAGGCTGCTAAGCAGGACAGGCAGCAGCAGCAAAAACACCCGGTGGGCTGAATAAATGTCCCAGGTGGGTTGCATGTGGCACAGGGGCCGTAGTTTGAGGACTCCTGAGTTAATGTATAGAACAGACTCTTGAACATTTGTAAATGTCACCAAAGGACCATATGGCTCCTCAGACCTGGGAAAGACTTAATGTGCATATTGGGGAGATTATAGTGGCAGAAGAATCACTAGCTGGTCAGCAAGTGAAGCAGTTTCAGCTCACATGTGCCCCAGAGGTCAACACCAAGGCCTCTCTTGGCTCTCCCCTCGCCCCTGTGCATCAGACACGTCGGCCTGCCTTCTCATGTGCCTCCTGCCTCTCCTGTTGCGCATCCCTCAATTTTCTTCGTTTTGGGCATTCCCATTTACAAGTTTTGGGCATTCTCATTCTTCCCTCTGACCTTGAGTAAGTGCATTTAGCCCTGAAGCTTTGTCTTTCTTCTCCTTGCAGATGTCTCACAGGTAAATATCTTCCTATTTTTCCTTTAAGAAAATATTCCCACTGTACAGAGAGACTGCTGTTAGTGGATGTCCTGCCAGTAGCAAAAATACCGCACACCCAAGCCAGCCTCCCCATCCCTTCTACCCTTGCTGGTGCCACCATTGCCTAGCCCTCCTACTCTTGTTCCCCTGACTTTTCAGGCTGTCTCAGGGGATCACCACACTTCTGCACATCTTCCTTTGGTGATCTGTTAGATCCATCTGCCCTTTCAGTTTTCAACTCTGTCCTCTTACCTCATAATGTATAGGTCCTATCACTTTCCTCTGCAGACACTTGCGGTGTATTCCTCATAATGTCAAGATAAAGTTTAGACTCTAAAGCTAGGCTGTCAGGCCTTTTCATGATCTTCCATGATCTCCATACGTCCTGTGCTCAGCAAAGCAAGTCCATCCTCCAGTCCTCCAAGAGTTCCACCCCTAGCCATCTGCTTGTGTTCCCTTCTTTCTTTTCCCTAGACCTTAAATCCAGCACACTGATAGATGCCCACATTATAATATAATGGTCTTTAAGGATCTAGCCTGGAGTCAAAGGCAATGCTGTGAGCAGACAGCATTGAGGGCTCTGCCCTGGCCAGACCATGGCGGACTTGGTCTTAGGCCCGCATTTGGGCACATTTGATTTGGGACAAACCAATCACTTTCACTCCTTTGGGACTCTGTCCAGGGACTGTTTTAATCAGATTTTTTTCTTTTCTGATGAAAATGGCCCATCAAATAAAAGGAATTGAAATGTTTTTCTTAGGAGAAAAGTAACTTGAAAGCAGCTATTTAGAGAAAAGTCATAGCTTTAATGAAGATCTGCTTGTCTTAATCAAACTGGAGTCCCCACGGTAGGAAATATTCAAATACATTGCAGATCTGTTTACAAGATACTGCTCAGTTTTTTACTTTAACAAACCCTTGTCTAGAGCATCCCCTATTAAAATTTGTGTAATAATTCAGTGAAGTAATACTTTTTTCATGTATGCCAGTTCAATAAGTATTTAAAAATGTTACTACAAAAAGCATTGCCATCTGGAAAAAATAATGTTTGTTTCTTTCTTCTGACCCCAAATTAAAATTCTATTTCTTAGTGGGACAAAGCCGGGCACTAGGAGAGTCATAAGTTTTAATTTAGGCAGCCCTAGGTTCAAGTTCTAGGTTAGTTACTTACAGGCAGTATGAGTTTGAATAAGTCCCTTATTTTGCTGTGGACCTTGTATTCTGCATTTGTAAATTGAATGAAGGGGGGTTTTGGGGTAACTTCCACACTAGGAGCTCTCTGAATCTGACATGCAAATTATTTACAGAAAACTGACTTGTCTGACCTGCGCAGTGGCTCCTTATTGGGCATTGTAGGTCACTTCCTCCATAGTCAAATTCTGGATCAGTCTTCCTAGATTTAAATATTAACTCACCCGGACTAATTTTAAATTATTCCAAGGCTATAAGTAAAAGTAACATGGGCCCAAGGGTTTGAGCAGCAGAAATGCTTAATGAAAAAAGAAATGTGTGAAATTAAATACTTTAGTGAGTGAAATTAGGCCTCCTGCTTCCGCAGTGCCAAGGGTAGTTGAGCATTTTATATGCAAGCTGAGCCTCCTGGTCTTTTGCTTCTGGCCTGTCAATCAGAGGAGTGTTCAGAGCCCAGGGACTCAAGGGGTATGAATGCTGAGCACTTGAGCCTCCTTCAGGCAAAATTTTCTTCACTGGGGATGCCTGGAGCCCAGAGGACAAGGTCACTGATAATTAAGGAGGGTGTTTGGCTGAGAAACAGGCTGGGAAGTGCCAGGAAGCCTCAGGGGAAACGAATAGCTTCCTGTAGGCAGGTTCTAAGTAAAGGCCTGCAGGGTGTGGAGATGGAGCTGACAGTTCAAAGGCCGTTCACTCTAGTCCCTGCCTCACAGGGTGTTCTGAAGGACTCTCTTCAAAGACCTATGACAGTTAAGTATGCATATTCCTTAAACAGTCATGGCCCCCAGGGCTACCAGTCTGTCTGTTCTCTGAGGCCAACTTCTCATCTCTGGTCTGGGACAGGAGTGGTCTGTGCACTCACTGGAGGGAGACTGTGCCTAGAAGCTCTGAATTCACAAACCCTAACATCAAAACACTATCTTAGTGGCAGGTTTTTTGCAACAGATATGGGCCTCAGATTCATGCAGGGCTCATTTGTTTTCTAGGCAGGAAGATGATATTAATAGATTAAAAAATTTCCTGACAAAACCTCCTCCTCTTCTTCCTCCTCTTTTCTAATTATAGTAGCCGACAATTATTGAGCATCTTCTAGGTTCCAGGCCCTGTGCTAAGCACTTGATAAACACTAAATCTTCGTAATAGTCTGATAGCTAGCTACTGTAATTATCCTCCCTTTACTTATGAAGAAACTCACATACTAATGTGGCTTTCTATGATTTTCCTTGCTTGAACTAAAACACTTGGAATTGTTCTTGACTCACATTCCATGTACAATCCAGTAGTAAGTATTAATTTTACCTTCAAAATATAATCACCATCTATCACTTCTTTATTTGCTGCAAATTAATATGAGGGTACAGATGTTTAGGTTACATTGTTCTCAGTTAAAAGGTAAAGTTCAAGTTGTAGTTGAGCCCTTCACCCAGGGGGCATCCTGAAAACCCTCATAATTGTGCCCTTAGATGAGATCCTGCCAGTCTGCCTCCCTCATCCTCTCCCATCTCCTCTCCCCTCCCTCTTGCTAGACTATATTTGTGTTTTTTCTTTTATATGGGTATGTAGTTGTTTATATATTAGTTTCACATTAGTATTGCGTACACTGGATTTTTTTTTTTTTTTTTTTTGATTCTTGAGATACTTTAGTAAGAAGAGTGTGTTTCAACTCCATCCAGGAAACACATCTTTTCTTATGGATGAATAGTACTCCATATAATACTATGGAATACTATTGCCATAGTTTGTTAATCCATTCATGGGTAGGTGGACACTTGGGTTGTTCCCATGTCTTGGCAATTGTGAATTGAGCTTCAGTAAACATTCTGGTGCAGGTGTCCTTGTGGTAAAATGATTTTTGTTCTTCTGGGTAGATACCTAGTAATGGGATTGTGGGATCAAATGGAAGGTTAACTTTTAGTTCTTTGAGAATTCTCCATACTTCTTTCCATAGAGATTGTATTAGTTTGCAGTCCCACCCGCAGTGCAAAAGTGTTCCCTTCTCTGGTCATCCACACCAGTATCTGCAGTTTTGGGACTTTGTGATGTGGGCTATTCTCACTGGAATTAGGTGATATCTGAGAGTAGTTTTGATTTGCATTTCTCTGGTGATTAGGGACAATGAGTATTTTTGTGTTTGTTGGCCATTCATCTGTCATTTTCAGAGATGTTTCTATTTAAGTTTTTCCCCCACTTACAAAAGGGGTTGTTTGCTATTTTCTTGTTGATTAATTTGAGTTCTCTGTAGATTCCAGTCATCAGTCCTTGGTCAGATTTGTAGCATACAGATATCTTCTCCCATTCCCAAGGCTGTCTGTTTGCTTTAGTTGTGGTACCTTAAGCAGTGCAGAAGCTTTTTAGCTTGATCATGTCCCATTTATTTATTTTTGGTGTTGCTGCAATTGCCGAAGGGGTCTTCTTTATAAAATCATTTCCTGGGCCAATTTTGTCAAACATTTTCCCCACATTCTCTTTTAGAATTGTTATTGCTTCATGTCTTAAATTTATATCTTTTATCCAGCCAGAGTCTTTTTTTGTCAATGGTGAGAGATATGGGTCCAGTTTCAGTCTTCTATATAGGCTAGCCAGTTCTCTTAGCACCATTCATTAAATAGGAATTATTTTCCCTAGTGCATGCCTTTATTTGATTTATCAAAGATCAGATAGTGTTATGTGGCTGGGTTCATCTCTAGGTTCTCTATTCTATTCCATAGACCTGTGTGTCTATTTTTGTGCTAGTCCCATGCTGTTTTGATTACTATAGATTTATAATATAACCTGAAGTCTGGTAACATGATGCCTCCAGGTTTGCTTTTATTTCTAAGAATTGTATTGGCTATTTAGAGTTTTTTCTGGTTCCTTATGAAATGAAGTAATATTTTTTCAAGTTCTTCAAAGTATGATGTTGGGGCTTTGATGGGAATTGCATTAAAACTGTAGATCAATTTGGGTATTGTGGACATTTTAACCATGTTGATTCTTCCCAGCCATGAGCTTGGTATGTTCTCTTATTTGTTAATATCTTCTGCTGTTTCTTTTTCCAGGGTTTCATAATTCTCTTTATAGAGATCTTTTGTAACTTTTGTTAGATATATTCCCAGGTATTTCATCTTCTTTGGGGCTACTGTCAAAGGTATTGTGTCTTTGATTTTATTCTCAACTTGGCTGTTATTGGGATATATGGAGGCTACTGATTTGTAGACATTGATTTTGTATCCCGAGACATTACTATATTCCTTGATCGCATCTAAGAACTTTATAGTTAAGTCCCTGGGGTTTTCCAGGTATAAGATCATGTCATCTGCAAAGAGTGAGAGTTTGACCTCCTCTGTCCTCAGTTTAATACCTTGATCTCCTTTTCTTGCCTGATTGTGATGGCTAGGACTTCTGGCACTATGTTGAATAGCAGTAGTGATAATGGACATCCTTATTTAGTTCCAGATCTGAGTGGAAATGCTTTCACGTTTACTCTATTCAATATGATATTATTGCTGTTTGGGTTTGCTATAGACAGCCTCTATCAGTTTAAGAAATGTCCCATCTAAGCCTATTTTCATAAGTGTTTTTTTATCAAAAAAGGATACTGAATATTGTCACAAGCCTTTTCTTCATTGATTGAGAGAATCATGTAGTCTTTGTTTTTGATTTTATTTATGTGGTGAATTACATTTATAGATTTAAGTATGTTAAGCCAACCTTCCATCTCTGGGATAAAACCCACTTGATCATGATGTATAATTTTTTTGATGTGTTTGCTGCATTGTATTTGCTTGGATCTTTTTTTTTTTTTTGGCTGGGGCTGTGTTTGAACCTGCCACCTCCAGCATATGGGGCCAGCGCCCTGCCCTTTTGAGCCACAGGCACCTCCCTATTTGCTAGGATCTTATTGAATATTTTTGCATCAATATTCATTGATGATATTGGACTATAGTTTTCTTTTTTTTTGCTGTGTCCTTTCCTATTTTGGAAGTAGTATGATATTTGCTTTGTAGAATGTGCTGGGGAGGATTCCTTCCTTCTCTATGTCTTAGAATAGGTTATACGATACAGGTACTAGTTCCTTTTTGAATGTTTGATAAAATTCTGGTATGAAACCTTCTAGTTCGGGGCTTTTCTTTTTTGGAAGATTTTGTATTGATGCAATTTCAGCGCTTGACTTACCCTCACTCTGAGTCTTATTTTATCCTCAGAGGTTAAGTTTGTTTCTGTTAAGACAACAGATCTTGGGCTTGAGCTTTTGTATCCAGTGCCTCTTTAGTGGGGCGTTCAAGCCATTCACATTTATTGAGAGAATTGATAGGTGTGGTGGAATTGATAGGTTTTGATCATCTTATTTTTCAAGGAATTGATATGTGTGGAGAATTGATAGGTTTTGGTCATCTTATTTTTCAGAGGTCCAGAGCTTATATTTTTTTCTTTTGCACCATTTGGAAGGCAGGCTTTGTGCTTTAATTTCTGGGTGTGTTTACTTTGGTGATGGACCATTGTGCTGATCAGTATGAAGAATGGATCCGAATACTTCCTGTAGATCTGGTCTAGTTATGGCAAATTTCCTCAACATTTGCATGTCAGTAAACTATTTGATCACAGATTCAACAATCTACCACTTCTAACCAACCAGTTCCTATGTGGATCATTGCCATAATCAGTCTCCTTGCTTCAGCTGTTATCCCACAATCATCTGTTCTCTACACAGTAGCCAGTGACCCTTTACAAAATGAATTTGTATTATGTCATTTCTGTGCTCAAAACTCTCCAAAGCCTACTTCTTCTGACCTCATCTCTGCTTCTCTCCTCTTTATTCATCTACTCCTGCCATGATAGTCTCTTTACTGTTCTTTGAACATATCCAGCCTGCTCCTGAATCCAGACTTTTCACTTTATTGCAGTAGAGGGATGAGAGGGCATGCTCTTAACTGCTCAACTACTCTGACAAGGTAAAATTTGAACAGAGACCTGAAGGAAGATGGGAAATAAGTCATGTGGATATTTATTCAGTTTACCTCTTTCAGTCAAGTAAATTTGGTTATTGACTGGATATTTGAAGATATTAAGAAATTACTGAATTCTTTTAGGTTTGATAATGTTTTCCTGGTTTTCTTAGAAAAAGTGTTCTGATTTCTGTTATCAGCCATGATAGAGTAACAAACAGGGAAAAAAGGAAAAGAAATAGAACTATTTAAAGGTACTGGAAACAGGCAGCATAGGACTGTGATCCCTAAGTAAAGAAAGTGAGCTCAGTCAGATGACCACTATGGCTTTTTTTCTGGAGGCACATTCTAGTTCACAGCACATGGAGAGGGATCTCAGAAGCATGGTAGTCAGTCTCACTGAGTTTAAGAGACAGAGATTAGAGTTTAGGAAGGTTGAGATTAATCAATGTTGTGTGGCACAGCTCCAGAGGGAAGAATACTATGTGAAAAACAAGCAAACAAAAAACTGAAAACTTAACAAACAAAAGACTCCAGAAATTTAATTTAAATAGAATTTCTTTTGAATGTTTGCTATATACTAAGCCATGAATACATATAGATAGAGTGAAACTTCACAACAACTGGACAGTGGTAAGCTGAAAAATTTCCATAGCTCATCCAGATGGGTAGCTATTTGAACTCTGACCATCCAGAGTTGATAATTCTTGTTGATTACTCCAGTCATTCAGTAGAGACCCCCAAAGTGTGTATCTACACATAAAAATAAATAGACTTAATGGTAAAGCCTCTTTAGATTTACTCTAAGAAAGTTTGAAAAGGTGGGCACAGTGGCTTACACCTGTAATCCTAGCACTCTGTGAGGCTGAGGTGAGTGGATTGCCTGAGTTCACAGGTTTGAAACCAGCCTAAGCTAGAGCAAGACCTTGTCTCTAAAAATAGCTGGTGTTGTTGTGAGCTATGACACCATGGCACTCTATGGAGGGCAAGAAAGTGAGACTGTGTCTTCAAAAAAAAAAAAAAAAGAAAGTTTGAAAAGGATCAGACTGATCTACCAGTAACATAACTGTCGGGATAAAGCCAAAATTCTTTAAAGGAAGATAACATAACCCAGATGCTCAACAGCATAACATGTAAAGTGTTAATCATTCAATCAGAAATTATTGAACATGCCAAGATGTAGGAAAATATGATTCATCACCAGGAGAAAGATTAATCAACATAAATCAACCTACAAATGACAGAGATGATGAAATTGAGACTCAAAATTTGAAAAGTTACTCTCTCTCTATATCTATTTATACCCGTGTGTGTGTGTGTGTGTGTGTGTGTGTGTGTGTATGTGTATGTGTATAGGGAATGGAAGATATAAAAGATAACCAAAGAAAGTTTCAAGGATTGAAAATACAATATCTCAAATGAAAAATTTACTGATTGGAATTAAAATCACAGACACCACGGGGGGGAAAAACAAACAATAAGAGCAACAACAAAAAAAGTGAACATGAAGCACAGAAAGGAAAGTTTTAAAACAGGAAATAAAGACTAAAGAGATTTTACCTTCTTACCTTTTGGTGACACATAGAAAAATGTTTACAGATGAAATTTTATGGTACTTAGGGTTTGTTTCAAAATGATTCAAGGCTAGGGAGAAGAGAAGCAGGGAAGTATAGATAAAACAAAGATTGGCCATGAATTGCAAATTGTTGAAGATGAGAGATAGGTCCATCAGAGTTCATTATGCTCTTCTCTTGATTGTTGCATTTTCATAAAAAGTAAATTTTGAAAAAATTATCTAAGAAAAAATAGAACCTTTCTTTTATCTTAAACAACAGGAAATTAATCAGTGAAAAATTTTGTGAACTCAGGAGGAAATCATGGTTCAGGAGGTACTGTTAACATTAGGAGTTATTCCTGCTTAAAGGAAATTATGGTTGTATTTACCGGAGACTTCTACCTTAGTTTCGGGTGGGAAAATGGGGTGGGTAGGTAATTGATGCTGTAAATACTTTAAATTTTTATTCATAAACCCAACATGTGAGTTTTATTTAAATGCCTAATGTTAAAGTGTTTAGTTAGACCACGGGGGATATACTAGGGAGAAATGGGATATATTTTAAACTGAAAATTAAGCCACTGAACTCATTCTGTAAGAGACTTCTATATCTCTTCCTAATTTTAGTGCCAGCAACTCTATTAAATGAACCTTTGGTCACAGGCTTTCTGGTTCATTAAAAGTCCCTGGGAAGCATAGTATGCTGTCCTACCTCTGCCTTTTGGATGAGATAATTCTTATCTCGCTCTGCCTATTTGGAGATCCAACTTGGAGATCATTTTCCCAATTGTTCTTGGTTTGGGCATCCATAGGATGCTCTGTGGTAGTACAAATCTTACAGCTCTTTTAAGCTATATTATTTAATTAGTATAGGCCATGTATTGGGTTATCTTTCCAAGTATTTGTTTGTGATCTTTTTGATTGATGGCACAGACGTTTTGACTCTGAATACATTTTGACCCAGTGTTTGAGAACATAAATGTAATGAAAATTATATTAATACTCAATTTTTGTCAAGCAAGCAAAAATCTGGGGTGAACACTGGTAAGAGAATTTAATTAATTGATCAAATCTTAATATTGCATACAGTGTTTCAGCCTTTTAAACCTTTATTTTTATTCAAAATATTCCCATCAAATTTACATATTTTTGATGTAAATCTTAAAATTTATCAATAGGATTTTGTGTACACACAAGAACATTGATTATAGCCTTTTCAATTTCTAATTTTTTTCTCATGAGACCTATTTTTACCAACAAATTTTGCAATTTTCAGTGTTAGAAAAATCTGTAACACCTTTTTCCATATTCACTTTTAGCCATGTACAGTTTTATTTTGCTTATTCCCACTAGTAATAGATCTTATGAATTGGGTAAAAGGCAGAGAGCCATTCTTAATCAACAAGGAAATTGGAAATACTTTTTCCTTGGCAGGCCTTAGCAGCACAAAATATTACCACAAAGAGGAATTTCACAGCCTTTTAGGGCACTCATTTATACAAATAACGAGAGTATGTTACTTTTCTAACTTTTAGATTTGTATTTATTATCACAGTTCTACTCTAGATCAGTATTTAGTGAGAACTTTATTCCCTTTTTTAGAAACAACTTCATTTCCTAAGGATTCCAGTATATTATATTTAAAAGATCAAAATAATGTTTTCCATGTGAAACTACTTTCAACACATATATAATCAATGTTCGATGCATGTACTTAATGAATTTTTCCCTCAAGGATTTTCTTTTAAAATTAAAATTTATATGACAAGTCTGTGCATCCTATATATCATCACATATACAGAAGGTGACTTAGGCTTTGTTCTTGATCACAAATTTACCATTTTGTCTGGCAAGAGCAGCTAAAGAGGAGAGGGAGACATTCAGAAGTCAGATAATCAATAATGCACTGTTATAAATAGAGAAGGAGAAAATGAAAGATAGAGTGACTTCTTACCTAAGACCCACTTCATGATGAGCATCTCTGTCCAGGAGAACTGTGTGGTTTTCACTCTGAAGATCTGTTTTGGGTAGTCTGTGAAAGTTTCATTTGGCAGGGTTTTAATGCCTTCAAATCGGTCTGAAGCATTCACAACTAACAATCCCAAGAAAATTGTAAAAGAAACTGCATGGGCTACAAACTTCATGAAAGGGCTCCTCAGGGTTCGTCCTAGCTGGAGACAAAATGTGTAAAATGAGTACAAGACGTGTTAAACTGGCAGCTCGAGGGGGATGCAAGTCTTCCTTTAAAACATCACTTTCTCTAGAATTTAACCAGAGAATCCATCATCTCAGACAGAAACAGCTAACTAAACCCAGACATTTGTCTTGTATTTTTATGGAAGATGTTGACTGATCAAATTTATTTTCCACCAACTTCAGGTTTTTTCCTGTTTAGAAGACTTAGTGAGAGGGGCTAAGAGAAATTTATGGGACACATTGACATGTCATCATGTTACATCTGATTGCACTGGTACCCCTAACCACATGGATATGAATTTTATGCCCTTTAAATCTGGGAAAAATAATGTCTGAAAAAGTTCACAATTAAAAAAAATACACTTTGGATATGCTCTGTTGATGTTTCATCTGTACTTGGCCTTTATGCTTAGATTATTATTTTTAATCTTTCTTGTCTCTTGATACATAAAGCTATATCTCTCTCCCTCTAGGTACTATTTTAGCTGTGTTCCTCTAAATTTTGACTTGTAGCATTTTCACTGATACTAGTTATAAACATTATATAATTTTATCTTTTGAGTGTGTTTTAAACTCAGAGATTATTTAGTTTCCAGACATACAGGATCCCCCTACTTCTCCCACACTTTATAAAGTTCTAATTTTATTGTAGCACCTTTATAGAACATAGCCTCTGTGATACTACTCTAAAATTTATTGAGGTTTTTCCTTTTATATGTGAATAGTTAATTTGTATAATTATTCCATAGGAACCTGAAATGGTTCAAAAGATGTCCCATTAAGGAGAAAGCACTGGTCACATCTCCATCCAATGGCATCTGGTCTGAAGGCTCCTCGGATCTTTGAGGACTGACTTGGAGCTGCACACTGAGTGCTTGCTGAGCCTTAGTTAGTTGAGCTTACCTAAGACTCTTCTACGTCACTGTCATCATCCTCGCCTAAGCACCAAGCCTTACCCTTTATCCAGGTAAGACAGTAAGACAAGAGCAAAAAGGAAAATCTTTTCTGAATCTCTGTTCCTTTTCAAGCGTAGATACTCTTTTGTAACCAGTAACTGATTACTTGACATTCACATTCTGCCTCATTCAGGAGTCCCAGAGTGAAAGGGTACCCAGGATATAGAGTATTGGTTCAACAGAAGATAAAGTACAGGGGTTTCTCTAGGTAAAATTTCCCTAATTGTGATTGTGTTCAACATAAGATTTATAAATCATATGGCTTGATAATGTTTTCTTAATGTGCTTTAGTATGGTAATCATCTACTTTAATTATTCTAGTTATTAGAATAAATTATGATTTATTATGATTCTGATGCCACAGAACCCATCTTTTGTAATACAGAAGTGCTAGTTTTTATCTTTTAAAAAAGCCTACATCTCAGGTTGTGTTAGAATTAATCTGTATTCACCTGTGTATTTTCATATGACACTAGAATAACTTCAGAAATGTAATGAGATATTTATCTGATAGTCATAGACCCACAAATGTACCAACATGTCTATATAATGTTTATCATTCATAAAATGAGGACTGTAGATATATTTTGGCACTGGGAAGATAGGTTAATTTCAGAATGCCCAGATAAAATGTAAGGGCAAATAAATATCTTACATAAATTCAGTAAAAACTGAATTAAGCCATATCTTTGATTTATATAATGTCAACTAGCTTGTTTGAATTTTTCAACATTTTAGCTAACTGTGTTGTCATCTTGGGGCCCCATTTCCCAACCAGGACTTTGGGATATTGGTGTATCCAGGAAGTTGTCTTCACACTTTCTTGTCACCATGTCCTGATTGACCTGCTGATGAGCGATAAGGGGAGGTGGAGAATGACCACACGGAGAAGTGTGGCGAGAGGGGAGAGGGGAAGCTGAGGAGAGCGTAAGGGATACCAGATCTTATGTATCTTAGTAAGGGCACAAGAATGTTAGAAAAAGATGGAAAACTCAACCCTTAAAGGATTGTTGGCCAGTTTTCCCCAATCCTTTATCTGTGGGCTCCACATAGTACCTTCTGGTGACCACCTGGATGAGGGCTGGAGTGTACCTCTCCATCTTCTCATCTAGGGAGGCACATGGTTGCTGGGATTCGCATACATCTGCACCAAAGCTGGCCTTAGAATTCCCCTAGAGGACCTACACTGAGGAATTTTATTTTGTTTGTTTCCTCCTTCAAGCTGTTATCTTCTGGGAGAGCATGACTCTATAAAAATTATTATTTTTATTGTAAACCATAATAAAAAATCCTGATAATGCCCTTCAGCAACTTGGAAAATTATCCTATGCTCAGTTCCTGCTTGATCTAGGTCACAGGGAGGAAAAGTGAGGTTAGGAATTTATGCTCTTTCTTATTCTTCTGAGTTTGAATGCATGTTTTCATCTGGTAAAACCTTGATAAAAGTCAGATGAGATCCAGTAACTTCAGTGGCTTTCTTTTTCTTTTCTTTATTTATGAAATTCCCTATTTGACTCACATAGATACTTTTTGAAGCTAATTTACACTTGGGGAAAACTTCCACAAGGCCACACTTCCTTGTCACCAAGAAAAATGAGCCAAAGTAAAGAATAAAAGTCAACCAGTATGTGCCTGCATCTCTTAGTTGTACAATCATTAAAGCTGGGTAAGGTGTACAAAGAGATGGTGTAGCTTCAGGAGGTGCAGGGGGGCTTAGCCCACTCTGCCTGGAGCACAGAACTGGGGAGTCTGAACACATGGGCTGAAGCAGCTTGTCATTGCTAGACCCTGTGAGCTGAGGGCAGGTCAGGAAATCCAAGTTTGCAAAGTCTAGGTTTCTGGCTCACCCCAAACTTCCTGGTCACTATTCTTTGACAGAGGGACATATGAATGTGAGAGTAACTGAGTAGTCCCCTGAATTAGCTCCAAATTGCATTCATGGGCCCTCAGTGGTGGGGACCTGTTTTTATTGGCTGGCATAATTCTGTGTTCTGTGCCACTGGGCCCTTAGCCCTAACAACACACCTAAGCACCTAAATGGGACCCTCTGGCCTGTTTGGTCCCCGTTTCCTGATAAGGTAGGCCTATAGCTGTGATTGTGGTAGAGCACACGGAGGAGTGCTTTCTAGTCTTGTACCATTAGAGTCCCCATCACCAAATGCTACCCTCACTTTTTGCCAGGTGCCAACAGTCATAAGCAAGGACTCAGTTTACGAGACAGAAAGCTGGGCCAGGCATGGTGGCTCACACTTATAATCCTAGCACTCTGGGAGGCTATGGTGGGAGGATTGCTATGGTGGGAGGATTGCTCAGGAGGTTGAGATGAGCAAGAGCAAGACCCCATCTCTGCTAAAAATAGAAAAATTAGCCAGGCATGTGGTAGGTGTCTATAGTCCCAGCTACTAGGGAGGTTGAGGCAGAAGGATTGATTGAACCCAGGAGCGTGAGGTTGCTATGAGGTAGGTTACACCATGGCACTCTAGGGTGGGCAACAGAGTGAGACTCTTTAAAAAAAAAAATTGGAAAGCTGAATGAAGTCAAACTTACACAAATCACTCCAAAAAAGAAATATGTACATCTTTAAGAATGAGTTGTTCTCAAATGTTGGAGAGGTTCTGGCTAACCTAGTGGCACATTCTTCAAGATGCTCCCTCCAAATGGCTAAACTGGGGCTCAGAATCTTCCCTTTTTCCACTGTGTGTGTTTACTAGGTGGCTCTAATTGGAGTGTTCTCATATTATGCTGTTAATCCACACTTTGTCCTGGGGGTTGATGAGGTGCTGAATAATAGAGGGATTTATAAGGTAGGGCTTCTAATGAAAGCAGGAGTAGAGTTTGTTCTAAGGGGTAGAAAAGTCATAAAAACGCATGACTTTTTCTTCTTGAAAAGTCTTGTCGGCTCGGCGCCTGTGGCTCAATCGGCTAAGGCGCCAGCCACGTATACCTAAGGTGGCAGGTTCGAATCCCCAGCCCGGGCCCGCCAAACAACGATGGCTGCAACCAAAAAATGACCGGGCATTGTGGCAGGCACCTGTGGTCCCAGCTACTTGGGAGGCGGAGGCAGGAGACTCGCTTGAGCCCAGGAGTTGGAGGTTGCTATGAGCTGTGATGCCATGGCACTCTACCCAGGGGTAGAGCTTGAGGCTCCGTCTCA
>CAUYQV010181421.1:0-27392 GCA_963574575.1 Galagoides demidoff
TTACTCTCTATTATTTTTTCTCCTTAACCTATATCTTTCTTTTCTCTCATAGAGGTTCTCATGCATCTCAGTCTTTATTAATTTGTTTTTATTCGTATTTATTTATTTTTCAGTTTTGTGCTGGGTCTGGGTTTGAACCCACTACCTCCGGAACATGTGACCATAGCCTTCCTCCTCTGAGCCACGAGCACTGCCCTATGTCACTACTTTCCAGCAGCATTTATTCTGTGCATTTCTTCTTTAAAATCTTGGCCTTGGCTCGGCACCTGTGGCTCAATCAGCTAAGGCGCTAGCCACGTACACCTAAGGTGGCAGGTTCGAATCCCCAGCCCGGGCCTGCCAAACAACAATGATGGCTGCAACTAAAAAATGGCCGGGCGTTGTGGTGGGCACCTGTGGTCCCAGCTACTTGGGAGGCGGAGGCAGGAGACTCGCTTGAGCCTAGGAGTTAGAGGTTGCTATGAGCTGTGGGGGATAGCTTGAGGCTCTCTCTCAAAAAAAAAAAAAAAAGATTTAATTTTTTCAATAAATAATGAAATATATACTATGCATGTTTTTTCACTGTTGTTGATTTAAACTTTGTTATATCTGATAAAGGAATAGCTACTCCTATTAATGTTTTGTTTTTTTTGTTTTTTTTTCTTGAGACAGAGTCTCACTATGTTGCCCTTGGTAAAGTGCTGTGGCTTCACAGCTTATAGCAACCTCAAACTCTTGGGCTTAAGTGAATCTCTTGTCTCAGTCTCCCAAGTAGCTGGGACTATAGGTGCTGGCCACAACACCCGGCTATTTTTTTTTGTTGTTGCAGTTATCATTGTTATTTAGCTAGCCCAAGATGGATTTGAACCCTCCAGCCTGGGTGTAGTGTCCAGCACCCTACCCACTGAGCTATGGGTGCTGCCCTATATTTTCATAGAATATTTTTTCTAATGCCTTTACCTTGAGTCTAAGAGAATTTTTATGACTCAAATAATTTCTTAGAAACAGCAAATGTTTGGATTATTGTTTTTTATCCATTCTGCTGACCTATAGTTTTTAAGTGAGGCCTTTAGACTATTTATATTCAACATTATTGATATGTGAAATTCTGTACCCATCATCATGTTGATTTCTACCAAGTTGTTTTGTTTTCACATTCTGTCACTGTTTTATAAGGGCTATGATTTTTCACTTTTGTCTGTTTTTACAGCTGAGGGTACAATATTGTTTATTTCAATTGTTCTGTTCAACGGGTATCAATTTTTCTGTTTGTTGCATAGAGCACTTTTAAGGATTTCTTATGGGGAAGGTGTACAGGTGACAGATTCCTAAAGCGTTTGCTTGTCTGGAGAAGAGATTGTTTCTCCTTAATTTATCAAGCTTAGTTTTGAAGGAAACAAAATTATTGGTGGACAGTTCTTCTGTTTCAGAAAAATGAAGATAAGATCCCATTTCCTTCTGTCTTGTTTGGTTTATTCTGAAACGTCTGCCATTAGTTTCATGAGTTTTTCTTTTTAAGTTACTTGATGTAACTTTCATGTCAGGGTTTGAAGATTTTTTTTCTTCACTTCACTTTCAACCCTGATGACTATGTGTCTTGGCGACATCTTATTTGAAATGAATCATCTTCTTCTCCCTCAGAGATTCCTTTAGTTTGGTAATCTTACATAGTTCTGTCATCTCAAAAACTTCATTCTTCTCAATTACTTTTTCTTTATTTTTGAATGACAAAATTAATTCAAAAGCCTTGTCTCCAAGCTCTGAACATACTTCTTATGCTTGGTCCAGTCTGCAATGACAACTTTCCGTTGTATTTTGTAATTTTCTAAATGATTCTTTCATTTCCAGAAGTTCTGGTATGTCCTTTTTAACACTATCTTTTTAGGGAATTTCTTATTCACGTTCTATTTTATTTTAATTTATTTGTTTTAGTTTTCATCTTTATCAATTCCACTCAGATTATTTGGGATCCATATTTTTAAATTCCATATCTGAAAATTCAATAATCGTTTTGGTTGGAACCATTGTTGGAAAGCTAGTATGATTCTTTTTTTTTTTTTTTTTTTTTGCAGTTTTTGGCCGGGGCTGGGTTTGAACCTGCCACTTCCAGCATATGAGGCCAGTGCCCTACTCCTTTGAGCCACAGTCGCCTCCCACTAGTATGGTGCTTCATGGGTGTTGACACACTTGCTTTTCCCATACCTCCAGAGCTCTTATGCTGATTCCTTCTCATCGGGAACCTCTTCCCTCAGCTCAAAGCAGATAGATTTATGACTCACCTGTTCTTCTCTGCCAAGAACTCTTCTGCTCAGCAGAGAGGGTTAGAAGTATTGTGTTGGCTCACCTACTTAGGCACCCAATGGGATGTCAGTAGAAATTTGGGTTCTTAGACCTAAGATTCCTGCGGAAGAGCTCAGGAGCCAGTTGGGGCAAACTAGGTTAGGTAATTTCCAGTTCTCACGCCCCTGGATCACATGCTTGAGTCATGGGCAGACCCAACCAAGACTGATCTGGGAAGTGCATGCTCATGGCTTCTTGGGTTCAGGAGCTGACTGTGATAGTGTAGGGTGGGGTATTCTGTGCTCCAAAAAATTGCTCGGGCAGAAGAGCTGATCCCCTATGAACCTGGCACAGGAAGGATGGGCCCCTCTGGACAAGAGTAGCAGAGTTGGGCAGATGTGGGACACACTCTGTAATGACAGCAGTCTCTGTCCTTTGAAGGAACAGAAATGCCTGGATTTTCAGCTTTTACCTTGGCTCAGTTAAGCAGAGGTCATGGGGGCAGCTCAGCTCCTTCTGTATGGGGTTAACAGGGTGTGGGTTGTGCTGAAAAGCTTCCATGGGGGAGGTATGGTTCTATCTGGGAGTTGCTTCCAATAAGAAACGCTGCCTTGTAGAAGGGGCAGGCAGCTTACAGCCCAAGGAGCAGAGGAGGTGGTAGCTTTTCACTTTAAGGAATGTGAAAGCATTATCTGATGATTCTTTTTAGTAGGAGAGGGTGTGTGCGAAGCCTAATAGAGGTGAAAACCTCAGCATGACGGGTGGGGCAGCTGCTCCATGGGCCCTGGCTCAAAAACCCCCTGTGGAACCCTCCCAGTTGTAAGCAGAATTGGCCAGCCTGTATGTAATAGGCCCTTTGACAGAGATAGGGGAACCACTCACAGATGACCTGGCTAAAGGGACCCCGGGAACCCTTATCAGTCCCAAGTGGAAACAGCCTGCATGGGGTGACAGGTGCTCTGACATAGGTGGGGCAGCCACTCCCAGGTGTCCTGGCTTTATGGATCTCGGTGGAGCATTCAACAACTCGGAGCAGAAACAGCTTTTCATCCACAGCTGCCTCTGTGGCAGTGTGTGGCATAAAGGCCATAAAAAGTGGGGAGCCCCTCCACTGGAAAAGGGCAATTTCTGACTCTGAGCTACGGCACAGCAAAGTGTGCATTCCACTTTACTCTGTCCTGAAAAGCACTCACTGACTTCCCAGCCCCAGCGCCCGTGGAGCAGCCACCTCCCAGGGCGGAGTCTAGGCACATTGCCCCTTTCCCACAGCTCCCCATTCCTGTGGGGTTGTCACAGTACAAAGGCGCTTGGCGATGTCTGTGTGGGATCCAGCTATATGGAGTCAGAGAGACTGAGACTCTCCCCACTGCAGGGTCTCGCCTGTGTGCAGCAATATGGCAAATGTCCCGGACATGTGGCATCCTCATGATGAAGCGTGCCATCACTTTCTCCTCAAGGACTTTGTCATGGAAAAGATATGAGGCATCAAAATGTGCTCATTACTTCAGATGTTTCTTAGGCATTCCGGAGGCGTTTGACAGTAACATTAGCGTTACTAGAGACTTCTGTGTGAAGAACAAAATTTATCCATTTTTTAATCCATATTTCTATTTGAGTTTTTTCTTGCTATAATAAAAATCTGCATAAGAGGCAGCAGATCACAGAGGTCAAGGGCCTGGACGGTGGACCCAACTTGTGGTGTTTACTCCCTGACTTTGCAGAGGCTGAGCAGTGAGAGCCTGGGCATGTTACCTACTAGCTCTATCTGCGGCGTCTACTCTTTTTTTTATGCCATAATTTTCTCATTTATAAAATGGGAGTCATAACAGTACTTATCTATTAGGGTTGTCTTAGGAATTAAATGTGTACGTATTTGTGAATCAAACTGAAAAAAAAAATGTCTGGCAAATAGAGAAGATTCAATTACTGGAAATTAATCATCTTCCAACAATTACTGGTAGCTAAGATAATCAAAAAAGGAAAGCTGTTTAATCCACTCTTCTTTCTCTTCCATGAAATTTCATATATCATGCTATAAATTGCAACATCAAACGTATCTCTAAGTTACAGTGTTGTTACCAAACACACAAATCTTTATGTTTATTTGTTTTGTCCTTTAGTTCAGGCTCCACGTAGTACAGTTCCAAATCATCACTCATGCTGTCTTCACTTAAACAGGAAATATTGTAAAGAAAAAAAAAAAGACGGAAAAAAAAATCCTAGTCATTCCCTAAAATAACTAGGACAAAGAGTGGATCAGATGTAGAACCCACGTCTAATTTGTCTACAAATGCAGTGACAAAGAAACAAAGAGACAATAGCAGGCTTCTGACATTTGGTGTATAACAGCTCTAAAAGCTTCAATTTCTTAGGTGTCATTATATGTCTTTTATCATGAGCAGCTTTGGAGTTGAATTTAAATTACTCAAATACCTTTGGATAAATGTAGATATTTTTCCTTTGTCTGCTGGCATCTAGTTATCAAAACTTTGATGCCACTGAGGGAAGAAGCCATTGGCTCGATGCATATACGCCTAATAAACACAGAGCTTCCCCGAACTCCTCAGGCTTCATTCACAAACCTCAGTGATTATATGGTGTCAAGGGCGATTATATTTGGGGACATTTTTTGTTATTATAAAACTTTCGATATGTTTTAATGTGTATATTTTGCAGCAAAAACATTGAAGCCTTGGAGAAACAGTGTCAACTTTCTCAAAGTATAAGGTTTTAAACTTAAAAGTTTTTGCCCTTTTTCATATGGTTATTAGATGATTATAGATTCTTTTTTTTTTTTTAAAGAAAATAAATATTCACTTATTTACTGAAGCATCACAGGATGTTCATGGGCTACCAAGGACTCAAGTTTTAGCTGTTACAAAGAATAATGGAAGTAAACAGCCCCCAGTCATTTGATCTAATTCTCATTCTCTCTCTCTTCCGCTCTTGCTTTTCTTTTTCTGTTAGACTAGAAATCATGCCGAATGGAGACGGTGCACACTGTAATATGTTGCAGGTGAAATAAGCACACTTATGTGACTTATTGGAACAATAGCCGTAATTCTGATTATTTCCCCTCAAAAAATTAGAATACATAGTCCCCAAATACCCATAAACTACTTCAGGACAAAGTGGGCCTTCAGCTAAAAAAGATAGGTGAAACATCTATCTTTTTTCTGTGAGTCTAGGGGACATATAATTTAACAAAAAGGTAGGCTGCGATTACACAAAGTTGAAAACAAAGTTTAGTATTTAAATCAGTAGATACATTGGCAACATCAAATATCAAATTTTAATGTTGCTATTTTGATGACTCAATCTCATGTTTAAAGTCAATAACTACTAAATGCCTTTAAAGGTGTGGTTCCTTTGTATTGTTACTTTAGGACTTAAACCTGTCTTTTCATTTATTCATTTTTAGGCTATTTCTCTCTATTACTTATCTGTTTCCTTTTTTGTTGCTGCTTTTGTGTTGGTTAATTAAGTAGCTTTTAAAATTCCACTGGGGTGTTTATACTGTTTGGGGGTGTATTTCCTTTCACAGATATTTTAGTGGTCTCTTTACATATTATATCACTCATGATCTACTAATAGCATCAATTTCTCAGTTTGAGTAAAAGTGTACCAATCTTAGTTCCCATCTATAGTTTTATTCACTATCATTTATAATACAATGTCTTTAATTTTTTTCTACATACATTGAGGATCACATTGGAAATCTTAGAATTTTGGCTTTAAATATCAAACATAATTTATAAAACACAAGATTATAAATAATAATTATTTT
Source organism: Galagoides demidoff (assembly GCA_963574575.1). Taxonomy (NCBI): domain Eukaryota; kingdom Metazoa; phylum Chordata; class Mammalia; order Primates; family Galagidae; genus Galagoides; species Galagoides demidoff. Next base: position 6,047 of record CAUYQV010181421.1, read on the forward strand.
ATTTACCAATGTTTAAAATGATACAGTAAGGAATCTTCCATTACTCCCTTCCTCTTTAGAGGACTTCCTTTAGTTAATCTTTCAGGTTAAGTGTTTTGGTAAATAAATTCTATCATTTTTCCTTCATCTGAGAGTGTATTATTTTCCCTTTATTTCTGAAGAATATTTTCACTGAAGATAAAATTTTTTGTTAATGGTTCCTTTCTTTTAGCATTTGAAATATATTGTATGACACTGTCTTGCCATCATAGTTTATAAGGAGAAATATGCCGTCATTCAAAAAGGTTTCCTATTAAAAAGAAGGAATAATTGCTTTCTCTATGTAGATTTTTTATTTGTCTTTATCTTTTAGGAAATTAATCATGTTCTTGAATATGTAGATTTATGTCTTTTGCAATGTTTAGCAGGAAATTTTCAACATTCCCTTCTTTGATTATCTTTTTAAGCCCACACACTTTTTCCCTGACCTGTCATTGCTTGAGTCCAGATCTTTCCTCACTCTGACTTTCTCTCCACCTTCCTAAGCCTTTTAATACAGTACAGTCTTTTAAGCTTTTTACGTACAGTCCACAGGGGTTATTGCTGCTTTTTGTAGAAGAAATACAGAAAATTCCATCCATGACACCTTGTCCAGAAGCAGAAACTGCTTTCTTTTTATTAAAGTCTTATTTTATAATTTTACTTAGTATTTTATTTTTATATTGTGCTATTCAAAATCAATTCAGTAACTTTTGTAGTGTTAGAACAGTTTTAGTTTCTTAGAAAAGTTATGAAGTTGATGCAGACAGTTCCTGTTATGGACTGAACGCTTGCGTCAATCCCAGAATCTGTGGAATCTGTGCCATCTCCTAATGAGATGGTGTTAGGAGTGGGGTTTGGGGAAGGATTAGATGAGGTCATGAAGTAGAACCCTCATGAATGGTAGTAGGATTCTTTTACCAGTCCCCAGACATCTTGCTTCCTCTCTCTGCCAAGGAAGGACACATGAAGAAGACTGCTTTTTTATAAAAGAAAGCACGTCCTCACCAGACCCCACATGTGCAGGCACCTTGAGCTTGAATTTCCAACTCCAGAAATGTGAGAAATAAATGTTTTTTAAGCCACTTAGTTTATGGGATTTTGTTACAGTTTCCTAAGCTAACACAACGCCCATATATCTCACACTCAATTTCCCCCTTTATTAATAACTAACTTTTATAAAATGAAGTTGTTATAATCAATGAAGCAATGGTGGAAAATTATAAATTAAGGGCAGGTTTTATTCAAATTTTCCTTTTTTTTTTTTTTTTTAAAGCCCATTTATAAACTTTAGAATCCAATCCAGGACATTACCTTACATTTAGGGAAGATTCCTCAACAATTAATCCCCTCATTTTTTCTTTTTTTAAAATGTTATTCTTGATTCAATTTTGAAGTGGAATTTGTTAGATACAGAAAAATTTTGTGTTTTTCTTCTTTCAACACTTTAAAAACTTCATTTTATTCTCCTTTTTACCTTCATAGCTTCTGATGAAAGTCCTTTCTGATATATTTTTGTACAGAAAAGGTGCGTTTTCCTTTTCCTTCATCATATTTCTGGATTTTCTGTCTTTAAGGTTTATTTTTGCACTTTGAACATGATATGCTCTCATGTAGATTTTTTTTTTTTTATTTATACTCTGTGGTGTTCTTTGACCTTCTGAGATCAGTATTTTTGTATTTATAATTAATTTTGTAATGTTCTCAGCCATTATTACTTATTAAAAATTATTTCAATTTGTTCTTTCTGGTTCTCTCCTTTTTTTGTGTTCTAATTGTGCATGTGATATATATGTGATATATATATACACATAGAGAGAGAGAGAGTGATAGAGAGAGAGAGTGTGTGTGCCTGCGTGATTGCCCCACCGACCTTAAAGATGTCTGTCTCTTATCTTTTGCCTCTTTGCAGTTCCTTTTGGGATGTTCTTATTAACTTACATTCCAGATGACTCATTCTTTTCTAAGTCACATCAACCTACTGAAGACTCCATTCTAGGCAGTCTTCATGTCTGATGCAGAGGTTGGGTATCTTAGCATCTGCTTCTGATTCTTAGAGTTTCTCCCTGCCTACATTACCCATCTATTTAGGCATTCTGTCTACTTTTTCTAATAGAACACTATACACATGTATCATAGCTATATTGAATTCCCTATATGATATTTCCAATGTCTGTGTCAAATCTGAATCTAGTTCTAGTTTTTTTCTTAAATTATATTTCTCTTGCCTTTTAGCGTGCTTTACAATCTTTGCTGCAAGCCTATTGGGTACAGGACCTGAAGTAAGTAAGCCTTTAGTGTAAGGATTTATGATGACGTGATAAGATTTGTCTGTGTTTATTGTTTACTTGCAGGTATCAGAGAATTCAACTTCCTTTTATGTAGTTAATTTTGCCCCCCTTCTTGTCTTTGGAATTTCGTAAGTGTATTCCTCAAAGAGTTTGTGTCTTTTAGCTCTTCTGGCTGCAATCTTCCTTTACCATCCTGGAGGGCTGTTCAGTTAATGGAGAATTGTGAGGGAGAGAAATCATTTTGTATGATTTCTCAAATCATTAAAGCTAAATCTTTAGCGGGCCCATGTTTCTGGGCCTTTACACGTGTTTCGCTTTATGATATATCTTTTTCTTCCCCTCTTAAGTGAAGACGGAGGCTGGGCAGGCCTGCAGCTGGGAGAAAGCTCTGGTAAAGTCTTTTCCCTGGGAAAGTGGCCACTCGTAGGAAAATGTTCTGCAAGTATTTTATAGTAATGACCTTCCCCTTTTACTGCCAGCAACAGAATGGGATCTTTCTCGGATCTTCATTGTGAGAAGCTGGTAGAGCTGTTGCGTGGTAAGTCTAGACAAGTTCTGGGTTCCCACGAGATGCAGGCTACAGTATTTTCTCACTTCATGCCAGGCTACTCTAAGTTTTCAGGAATTCATCCAACTACCAAGTAAACGTTCCTGTGATGTATTCACTAGCAGCTTTGCTCCAAGCAAGCAGATCTCAGCGAGAACCCTGTATGAATTCACCTAGCTCTTTAGATTCTGGGGTGACAGTTGACCTTATAATATTAATTCAATAAGTTGAAAAAATGTCAGATTTTTAGCATGTTCTAATATTTTTGTTTATTTTAAAATCAGAAGTGTTGACTTTTAAGCTCTTTATATGTCAGAAATGAAACTGGAAGTTAATTATTTTATGCACTTGATAGAAACAAAAATCATCATTATGTTCAAATCTACTGGGAAGTAATTTATGAAATTAAAAATGCCGAAAAAGTAATTCCTATTTATCAGCTTAAATACCTAATGAGCTACATAGTTTTTTTAGTATGTCCTATGTTCTAAATGTACTGATGATGGGTATTATCTAGAATCTGTAATGGCTGACCTGGATTTTGTGGGAATTTTGTCATATGGTCTGTAAGGTAAATTTATTGACAAATACCTATGATGTGTGAGTTATATTTTGTGATATGTTTGTATTGATGATGTCTATGTGTCTGTGTGTATATATATGCACGTGTATGTGTACATATTTCTTCCAGTTTCCCAGAGTTTGATAAGAAATGTCATTAATACTTTGGAAAGTTGATTTCCTACTATGGTGGTAAAACATAACATTTACAGAAAAACAAATCAACAACCCAGAAAATATCCATACTCCTCCTCCTTTAATCTTTTGAAATTTGAGTTAAGTTATATCAGGCAAACTGATTAGCAAATAAATAAAAATCAGCAGAACGAGTAACTAAGGAATGTCAAGTTAAGTCAAATTGACTGTTTTTATATTAATTGGAAAATAATCAACATGATTGAAGAATTGCACGTTCATTAATCCTGTGCTTCTGTGTTATATTTTACAAAACAATGTAAATTATTTATTTTTTCATTTTTAAAAAAATATTACCACATTCACACTTAGTAAAATTTTATACTCAATATTTCTAAGATTTTAATTAGTACTTTGTGTCAGCATAAATGACCTCCTCTTGCTTCTTGCACTTCACCAAATTGCATAATAATGTGGTGCTCTTAACGGAAAGCAAGTCCTTCTAAGAAATACGAGCTCATGACCTGCCGTTGTTCTTTTCAAGCTACTGTGACCTTCTCAGCTCATCATTCATTTAAGAAAATGAACTCTCTTTTATGGAGGTGCTGAGTCTCTATGTTTACAAAATCAGTGACCTTTTCTCTCCCAATAACAGTGTTTTTACAAGTCTAGACCTCTTAAAACTAAAATTGGTTGAATTTTGTAGTTTTTGCACCTTTTCTAAATCGTAAGAGAACAACATCAACAACCAGGGCTACCCTTATCTTAAAATTTTGCCACATTATATGAAAGCTCAAGGTACATTGTCATTCAGTTTCGTGGGTTGCATTAAATGAAAAATAATTCAGTGTTTGTCAGAGGGTGCCACTCATTAAGTGCATCCTTCATATCCCAGGGGGATTGGCAGTGCGTCTCTCAAAGAGTACTGATACTTTCCAGGCAATACACGAGGATGCTTGTTGTACAGCATATAGACAGAAACATAAATATGTGTTGTGTGTTTCTTCGTTTAACTTGTTTTTCATATGGTAAAAACACTGATAACAATATTTCTAATGTTTTTATCACAGATTTATCTTCTAGGCTGGAATTATTGTCCAAAATCATGTGTGCTTTAGGTAGTGAAAGTGATATTAATCTACAATATACTTTGCATCTCCCATTGACAATATTTTAGTTTCTTAAAAAGTAAGCAATCTTCACATATGTTCATGTCAATGTAAACATTATGGTTTGCAATACCTAGATCCATTTAGGCATCTGATAAGGCTGCCCTAATAATCTCATGCTCAACTGGTAGCCTCCTTCCAAAAATTTGTGAACACATAGAGATAAAATAAATATAATATATGTATTATACTCTCACACAATATACTAAATTTTGTGCAGTTGTAATTAGTAATAATTTAAACAATTATAAAGAAAGAAGCAATGTCAGGGACATTATGCAAAAAATTAAAATTTACTCTAGGAAAGCATTGTATCATTTTATTCTTAGTAAATTTAATTTCTTAACTTTATTTTAGATTTCTGAAGTCAACCCACACTCATGGAGAAGTATGTCCAAGTTAGAATTATTGCTGAACAGGAAACTAGAATTAAAACTTTGCTTAGATGACACAACAACCAGAATATATGCATTCTATTTTGCATATATATATGCAAAAAGAGAGCAGTAGCCACAAATGTGTCTTCTCAAAAAAAAAAAAAGACTTAGGCAGTAAGAACAGCTGTTGTCAGTGAACATTTAATAAGACCCCGTTTCCTGCAGTAACTTCTCAGAACTACTGCATATTTTTGATACTATCATTAGCCTATTTTGTAGATGAAGAAATGAGGTGTAGAGAGCATTCTATAACCTCTCTGCCTCAGATGTGGGAAGTAAAGAACAGGGTTTTTAACTCACTATTCTCCCAGGAGGACCTGAGAGTCATACTCCCTGTCTAACTGCTCATAATTACTATGTGTGAGCCAGGCCTGGTGGCTCATGCCTGGAATCCCAGCACTGTGGGAGGCTGAGGCTGGAGGACTGCTTGAGCTCAGGAGTTCTAGGCTTGTCTGAGTGACAGTGAGACCCCGACTCAAGAAAAAATGGAAAAACCCAGCTGGGCACAGATGAGTGCCTGTAATCCCAGCGGGTTCAGAGGCTGAGGCAGCATAACCTGAGTCTGAGGTTGCAGTGAGCTACAACACCATTGCACTCTGCTCAGGGCATAGGGTGGGACTCTGTCTCAACAACAAAAGAAAAAAGGAAAGAAAATTACTATGTGTGAAATATTTCCCTATTTCATTTTCATCACTTCACATGACTTTGTGGACTAAAGCCAATTGGGACATTATTCTATTTATAGAGACAAGAAAACCAAAGTGCATGAAGGTTAAATAAATTGTGCCAAATACATCCCACTAGTGAATAATAGGAATGTGGTTCTCGTTTTTACCCTGTAGTCTTTGTTCTTAACCTTTGTAGTGTTTGTCTTTATATAAGTTGTTTTCTATTCCTCGAAGACTCTGCATTAGAGTCCTTTTAGCCTTTAAAATAAAATAGCACCTGCTTCCCAGTAGTATGATGACTACAATGACCCAGTTGCCTCTTATTTTAATTTTTCAACTATTTGTTGAAGCTAAGAATGTTTTTCAATTTAGATTTAATCATTTATGTTTATGAGTTATTGTCAATTATTTTCATTCTATTCTTAATAAGATAGTGGCTGGTTGTGACAATAAGTAATAATTCAAGTAATACTCCTATAACAAAACAAAAATTCCAGTAATATTATATTGAGTTATTATTTGAATTATTATTTTTAATAGTAGTTTTGTTACATTAGCATTTTAATGTCATACGTGTTAAATGATTACAGTAGAAATAAAAGAATGTGAATAAGTTTGAACTGATTCAGATGTTGAAAAACGTTATTGTAAACATTAATATACTTTTGAAAGATAAACTGTCATTTTTTTAGTCCTCTAATACAGTTTCTGGAATAAGTGTTAGTGATGAAAATAATGAGTGGAGTTCATGGATTTAAGTGTGATGGAGTGGTACAAACTAAGAATAGGGTTGTCACCTGAAAGAGAAATATTTTGGAATGTTATTGATTATATTTTCCAGAGCAAGAACAATTTATACATCATTTATTATTACTTGCAACAATGTTTATTACCTGTATGTCAAATCAATGGAAAGGTTCAGCTAACTGAGAAGCTGTTGACATGAGAGTATGCCACAATGGCACTAGATTCTATCACAATTTACAGTACAGATCATCTCTGAAAGTGAGAATTAGGGAAAGGCCTGCAGCAGAAGAATGTGCTGGCCATAGTATTACAAGAGAGAATTTATATTCCATATCTACTTCATGTAAGTATTGACTATTTGAAAAATATCTTTTGTAACGTAGTCTTCGGATCTGACTTGTCTTCTTCCCATTGCTTTTAACCTAGCTAGATCCCAGGAGGCAAAATATCTTCTAGGAAAATCAATGAGAGAAAAAGTGAATACTGAGACTTTTACCACCACACTAACTTGCCTGATGCTGGGAACTGATATGCTTCTGCAGGTGAGAGTGGTTTCATTAGAAGCTGAGTTTTCTGTAATAGCCCAGCAAAGGGAAAGTAGGTGGCTTTCCCGTCAAATCAGATATGTTAAAGAAGCGTAGAGCTGTAGTCCTTTACCTCGACACTGCATGCCCAAGGATGATCTGTTTGAATTTTTGATCTTTAAGAGAGTGTGATCCTCATCACATTTGTTCTGGTGTGGATACACTCATGAAAAATACAGAATCCTACACAAAACCTCCCTCTGTAGAAGGAGAAAAATGAATGTGAAATCTCAGAATATCTATTTTAACCAGCACCCTTGGTAACACCTGTGTTGACTTAGGTTGAGAACTGAGGCCATAATGGCTTTAAAATCAGACAACTAGGGATTAGAGTAGAGGTTCTGTTGAATGCCCTCTCCAAACATTGGTCTCCATTATACAACTGTGGAAATGATATTTATTCAAAACTATTCTTTTAAATGTCAGATGAGATAATGGGTAAGAAGTGTATGTAGTCAGGAGTGTAGCACGTAAATAATCAAGGAAGTTCAATATTATGACTATAATCATTTAGAGCTAAAAGAAAGTAGTAAAAATGTTGGTCTTTATCTAAACAAAAGGCTTGAATTATGTTACACAGTGGGTTTATTTCATAGGTAGCACAAGAGGTTCCATCATATGTGTTTCTTAGAAAATAATTGTAAATGTTGTTCTTTGACTTGTTTTCTATTCCCCTTATATTCTGCTGATTAAACCTTGAAATCAATCTACGGTTTCTTCACCTCTATCCATTCCTACTACCTTAGTGTCCTAATCCACTTGCCTTTTACATGAAATTATGCAATAGTTTCCTAATGGAAAGCATTCACACTCTTTAAAACACAACACTGATTGAGGTAGCTCTCTATTTACATAAAACTAGTTTTTAAAAATGCCATAATTTATTTTAAAACCCCTTTAATAATGCATTAAAGAAAGAAACCTGAAAGCTTTTGTAAGTACATTTCTCTGCCTATTCCTCCAGTCCTATCTTAAAATTAACTAACTAACTAACTAAATACATAAAAACATGAATCAATAAAAAGAAAAGTGTGTCCTTCAGGTCTGTTTCCCAGACGTTCTATGCTACTTTCTTCAAATAGACTCGGTTCCCTTTTCCCACAGTAATGTATACATACCAATTCTTTTTGGTCTGAGTTCTAACTCATAATCCCCCCAGGTTTCTTAGCTGCCTCTGTCTACATTGCTGGCTTTTGCTGAAGTCATCGATTCAAAGAAACCTGCCCTAATTTCAACCCAAGTTAAATTCTCCTGAACTCCTTCCATTTTTCTCTACCAGGAATCTAAATGTTATCTTTTCTACCAAATCTGTAAGACCTTCAAACATATAGTCATTGTTTATATTTCTTGATAGTTTGTTTAATGCCTTTTTCCACCATAACACTGTCATTTCCAAGAAGGCATATGATCTGTTCGACTTCTTTTCCACTAATCCCCAGGGCCAGGATACCAGTGAAAATGATAGACATTCATTACATGATTCTCATCTGAATCAATCATTAAATAATTCAGATACTCCTTTTTGCACATATTCCATACTTACCAAGTTGGTACTTTTTAAATTTAAAACTGATGGTTTTAAGGTATATATGTATACATACGTTTTATTTTTGTCCTTGGGAAAAAAATGTAGCAGCACAGCACAGTTGCTATTATCTTAATAAAAAGCCAAGAAACGGTGGAATGTTCAGATCCTCAGCTTTATGCTCTCCTTTGGGCAACACTCTTTTAGATGTTGACAGCATAAAATTGGTTCAGCACTCATGTCTTCTTTCTCAGATTATTTCTATGGATAAATCAGCAGGACTGAATAATTCTTTCCTTTAGCAAGTACTGTGGGACAAGTAATCCAATTACTCCAGGGGCTTTTGTGACATTAAGTGAGGCAATTCAAGAAATCACTAACAATATCCACTTTTAAGATCTTGAAGTTTCTTATAGTTAAGGCTTGACTGCTTTGCTTCTTACTTTCTCTTCTTTTCCTTTGATTTCTTTTATTTTTTTCGAATTTAATTATATAGCCATTTTCAAGGTAGGGTAAAATTATTAGTGCCTTTAGCTGATTATTTCAATGAAATAATCCATGAACCTTTATAATTCTAGGGACAAAGAATTGGCTTGGACCCCTGTCTTCTAAGATAATCAAGCAGAGTACGTGTCAGGTATTTTGCACAAATTATTTCATTAAATCTTAAACTAATTCCAAACATTATTATTCACATTTAATAGATAATAAAAATAAATTTAAAGGTTAATTTTCATGCTCAATGAACTCAGCATAATTACTTCATTCACGTTTTTCATTTACTAACTCATACAAAATGCAAAATTCATATAAGGAAATAAAACAAAGGATTCTCACATTTAATAGGGGAAGATTGTGTGTCCAAATAATAAATGAAATGATTATATTAATTTAAGAAGTATTAGGGTTAAAAAAGAAGACAATATAAATAATATATTGATAGTAGAACACCCATAGTTGACCACCTTCTTACATTGACCAATTCTTTGAGTTGATCTAATTTTCAAAGACTGGACATGCACTGCATGTACATATCAATATACTAGGCCTAGTTTCTTATGTTGGTTACATCTGTATGTTGACCAGTTTGTTACAGTCCCTTTGGTGGTCAACTTATAGACTTTCTATGCTATATGGTTGGGTGAAAGGAAAATAAAGTGGGGTATTTCAGATATTGCATTAAGGACAACAATCTCTAAATCCTTTGCATTCAAAAATAGTTGTCAGTGTAAATAAGATAGTGAACTGTGAAATTACTCAACTTACTGGTTTCCAGAATAAGAAATAGCAAGGAGGAAGTCATTATGACCATATAATCAATTTTCAATTTAATAAAATATTTAATAAAATTCAGCATTCCTGGATCATAAAAGCTCTCAAAAACTCGATATAGAAAGAACTTATCTCAACAAGAAAAAAGTGACATATGCTGGACTCATTGCTAGTATCATGCTGAATGAGGAAAAGTTGAAAGCCTTTCTTCTAAGATCTGGAACAAGTTAAGGAGTCTCAGTCTCACTAATATTATTCAATATAGTACTGGAAGTTCCAGCTAGAATGATTAGACAAGAGCATTCAATCTAAAAAGGAAATGATACATTATCTTTCTTTAACAATGATATTATCCTATATAAGAAGAAACCTAAAGATTTCCCAAAAAACTCTTAGAACTGATAAAATCAGTAAAGTTGCAGGATTCAAAATCAATATACAAAAATCAGTATCATATCTATAAGTCCTGTCAACAGTAAGCAATTTGAAAAAACCCAACAAATTAATACCACTTATGATAGCTACAGATTTCAAAAAAAAAAAAGGAGCAGGAATAAACTTATTAGAACAACTGAAAGATCTCTATAATGAAAATTATAAAAGATTGATGCAAGATTGAAGCAGACACAAAAAAAATCAAAAGAAATTCCATGCTCGCAGATGGAAAGAATAAATATTGGTCAAATGTTCGTATTAACCAAAGCAATCCACAGATTCAACTCCATCCCCACCCAAATATCAATGATATTCTTCATAGAAATAGAAAAAAAATCCTATATTGGATATGGGATCACAAAAGACCCAGAAGAGCCAAGGACCCCCTAAGCCAAAAGAAAAAACAAAAAAGAAGAGTCATATTACCTGACTTCAAATTATACTACAAAGCTGTAGTAAACAAAACAGCATGGTACTGGCATAAAAACAGACACATTGTTCAGTGGACTAGACTAGTGTACCCAGAAATAAATCCCCACATCAATAGCAACATATCTTCTGTAAGAAAGATATAGTGGGGAAAGGACAATTTCTTCAATAAATGGTGCTGGGAAAGCAGGTAACCAAAGTGAAATTGGACAAGTGGGAGCACATCAAACTATCAGTATTCTACATAGTAAAGCAAACAATCAACAAAGTGAAGACACAACCCACAGGATGTGAAAAAATATTTGCAAACTCCCCATCCGACAAGAAATTAAGAACTTGAAGTAGAGTTGTTGGAGCTCCAACTCAATAAAGGCATATCACATAATTTGATTAAAAATAAGCAAAGGATCTGAAAAGACATTTCTCAAAAAAAAAAAAAAAAGATATACCAATGACCAAGAGATATAGGAAAAAATTCTCAACATCACTATTCATCAGAAAAATGGAAATCAAAATTACAATGAAATATTATTTAACCCAGTTAAAATAGCTTTTTTCAAAAAGACAAGTAATGCTGAGCAATGGAGCACACACCAGAGCCAAAACTACTGTATGACTCAGTAATTCCACTGCTGGATATAGAAGTAGAATTCAAAGGAGTAGAATTCGGTATAAAAAAAAATTTACATTCCCACATTTATCGCTGCACTATTGCTACAGCCAAGAGTTGGGAATCAACCTAAAAATATACATCAATGGATGAATGAAGAAATGTTTATGCATATACATAGCAGAATATTATATGATATTATAATTGCTTTTGTATATGGCAAGAGATAAAAAAAGAAAAAAAAAAGTGAAATCCTGAAATTTGCAACAACATGGGTAGAACTGGAGAACATTATGTTAAAAGAAATAAGCCAAGCACAGAAAGACAAGGTTTGCATATTCTCACTCATTTGGGGAAAGTAAATATTAAAAAATGATTGATATCATGGAGACAGAGAGTAGAATGATGGTTACTAGAACCTAGGAAGAGTTGGGGGAAGCAGGAAGGGGGTTGATACAGTGGTGATGGTTAATAAACGGAACAATATAGTTAGATAGATAGAGTGGACAGCATTTAACAGCATAACAAGGTGGCTACAATCAACATAAGAGTGTATTTTAAAATAACTAGAAGAATAGAACTGGAGTGTTCCTAGCACAAAGAAATCATAAATGTGATTTATCTCTTACCATATATTACCCCAATTTGATTAATTTACATTGTTTGCTTGACACCCCAATTACCCTGATTTGATTAATTTACATGGTCTGCTTGTATAAAAACTTCACATGTACCTGAACAAGACATACAACTATTACATACCCATAATAATTGAAATTATGTTTAAAAAAGAAACAACAGGTAATAAATATCTTATGCTTATGAACCAGAAGTATCTATATTGTTAAAATGACCATATTACTAAAAGCAATCTGCAGATTCAATGCCAAACCTATCAAAACACCATAATTTTTTTTATAGAATTAGAAAAATCATTCTAAAGTTTAAAGGAAACTAAAAACCAGCTAAGTAGTCAAAAGGCTATAAGCAGAAGTGTAAATCTGGACGCATCACATTGCCAGACTTCAAACTATACTGCAAGGCTATCGTAACCAAAACAGCAATGATACAAAAATGGCCACATAAATAATGGCACAGAATAGAACACCCCAAAATAAAGCCACATACTTACAACCAACTGAACTTTGAAAATCGTCTGTGTCCACTCTGCAACACAATGATATGCAATGGTATGCTATTTATCCAACAGAATAAGGTTTACTTGGTCCTCAGTAAAGTGATATACGTTATTTTATAACCTGGGAACTGAGATTGCTTGAAGATGGTGTGAACTATGGTTATCACATGCCTAAATGCTAAACTTACTTCAAAGGCGTAAAGCTCAACAGCCTATAGAAGTAGTGAAAGATGTGTGGATTAACGTGCAGGGCATCGTACATGGTGCACTGGAGACTCCACTGGCCACCCAGATGCAGGAGATTCTGCTTTTATGCAAAAAAAAATAAAGAAAGAAAGAAAGAAAGAAATTGTGGACAATGTGAGGGTGTTCAGCACACCCCCTGGGTGAAAGGCTCAAGTACAACTTGAACTTGGTCTTAGGTATGAAAGCAATGTAAACTAAACATTGGTACACTCATATTAATCTGAAATAAAAAAGTGCAGAGCTAACCTAGGCAGACAGGACATTTTAAGGTGATACTGGAAATGCAGACTTTTAAACTGTGGTTCCCTCCATCTTATATTACTTCAACAAAATTAAAAAAAAATTGTCAACTTAGACTATGCCTTACAAATGCAAGCAATGTGGTCTAATTGTATGTGCCCTCATACCAATCAGAAAAAAATACATATATATCAACACCTTATCAACATAGCTCTGGGCCAGTTTTGCATGGATGTGCTCTCATTCTATAGTATCAACTTATGGACAATTGCTTTTTTATTTTGTTTTATTTTTAGTTTTTAGTCAGTGGTCTAATGAATGAATCACAGTGTATGAAGGATGGGAAGGGTTGTCTAAGGTAAAATAGTACCTCTCTGGGAGAAAGCTCAAAGACCTTTGAATAAAAAAGCAAGGGGATAATTAAAAGGAGAAAGCACTTTATATCACATACTTAATTCCTTCCTTTATAATAAAGGCAATTCTATCTTTATCCACAGCACTGCTTCCTAAAGCCCCAAGGAAAACATCTCTGAGCTTGTGTGGGTATTGAACCTTATCATTGGCTTGCAAAAGCATTAGCCTTTAGCAAAGAGGGGGGGAGTGAGAATTAAATCTTCAAAATAGCTTCAATTATGGCAGCAGGATTAATATGTAGTATTTCTCTCTGGGTTCTCACATGGATTTAAGATCTGTTGCTTTTTTTTTTTTTTTTCCATGAAATTTTAAGGTTTCTCTCTGTCTTCCCTTCACAGAACAGCTTTATCCTTAATTAGAACTCCTGAGAGAGCTTTAGAGGTCTGTGGTTCAGATTATATGGTTTGAATCTTTTTATATAAGAATTTAAGCTCATCCTGCCACGTATCTGATTTTGTTTCAAGATTGGTGATTTCAGCAGCATAAGAGTCAACTGATTTCAATTATTTCTAAATGTCTGGATCATTTTTTTGTATGATTTGTAAATATGTCTCCTTGACAAAGTACATGGAGATTCAGATTTTTTTTTGTCATGAGAAGACTGCAAGAAGTTCACTGGAAATTCATGATACTCTTAAGAAAAAAGATGAAATCACTAAACACCTCATAAAATTACATTACTGGCTCTGCAGGTACTGAGTACCTTGAAAGTTACCCCTCCCCCAAATAATGATATTTAATGGGTAATATTTTGTTAGGAAACCAAATATAATGCGTTCAGACAGTTAGATGGGAACGCAGAATTCAGGGCACTTCAGTTCAAATTTCACATCATCCGTTAACCTTGAAAAAATCACTATCTTACCAAGTTCATACTTTCCCTTTTCTTTTTTTCAAAGAGACCTGTCCAGAGTTCTCGTTAGTCCTATAATTCTGCCTTTACAGAATACCATGTTACTCAATACAATGTTGTATTTGTTAAATCCTTGATCAAAGGAATTAAAAAGATGTGCACCAAAACCTTTGATCTACAAGGTACTACTACTATAGTCTTGGAAAAAAATTATCTCACAACTCCAAACCTCATCTTCATATCCACAAAATTTAGAATTAGGATTTTTCCTACTTCAGAGACTAACTACTGGGAAGGTTACATTAAAAGGTTAAAAAAGAGATACTCTGTGGAAAAAACCACAACAGGGAACTTACCTAACAAACGCAATCATTGTAACCTAATCATTGATACCCTCATATCCATCTGAAATTAAAAAAAAAAAAGTATTCTACAAACTATAATCCTCATGGAGGATTTCTTTCAAAGTTTTTTGCTATGGGTGTGTCAAATACAAGCATAGCTGGAAAGTCAATATGTAACCCTAAAAAAAGTGGAGTTAATTCGTGTTATTTATATTTTTTTCTTAAAATCTGGAAGTAAGAGTTTTGTTTGTGTATATGAGTATGCACACACATTATATTTTTTAGACTTACCTACCAGCAGTAGGTCAGATTAACGTCAACAGCAGTTTGTGATTACAAATTGTCACGAGTGTCAATACCCTTATTAAGAAGAGAAAAGCCATTCCACATAAAATCACTTCTCTTTGGAAACAAATCCAGGAACTTTCTGAGCAAAGCACTTCATAAGCTTCCCATGCCTTGCCCAGGCACACTCGCTGTCGGCTCTCTGTTATCCTCTCAATCATAGACGTTTACCACAGCTCAAGGGCACTTTCTCACATCTAGGACTTAATAATTCCTGTAATTTTTGTTCTTTTCCTTTTAAATCCTGCCCAAGAGCCGTAATCACAGGTGCATGATTTGCCAGATTATTTGTCAGGCCTGGGTTGAGAAAAAAATCCTTCTCTCCCTTCCCAGAATGACCTTCAAATTTCTTTCAAAACCCCATGTCTTGAAGTTCAAATTAAAGAAGAAAACCTTGTAAATGTATGTCACTTATTCCCCCATTTCTTCTATTTAGTTAACTTCACTATGTACTGGGTATTCTCCGGGGGTGGGGAGGTAGTGGATCCAGAGTCAGTATGATCTTTACAATATGCCCCTTTCTCTTGTTTCAGGAAACTTACAAGCTTGGACCATTACCCATTTTAGTTCCCCTAACATAACGACAAGATTCAGAAAATCTTGAATTTGTGAAAATGTTCCACATTCAGCTAAGAACTATCAACTAAGTCAAAATGCCACCCCCATCCAGATTTCAGTGCTGCTAAAACCATAACTTCCTGCCTTCTATTTCTTGTTGTATTTCAAGCTCGTGTCTATGGGAAACATTTTTTAAAATTATACAATTCCCTTTCTTATATTTGTACAAAACTGTTAAGGCAACCTCTTCCAAATACCATTCATCTTTTCATCTCTCTCTGTCACATTAACCGCTAATGTTCTCAGACCTTTATTTCCAGTGTTATAAGAGGGAAAAAAACATTCTTGTCCACCAGTGCTGTCCATTATGAGGATGCAAATGACCTAAAAAGAATAGTTTTGACACACTGCTGCACTCAGTAACACTGATTTCAACTGGTATACTGTGGGATACTGGTCATCAGTTAAATTATTTTCAAAAAAAATTCAAAGCACAATAAAGTATATTCTCTTTTTTAACTCTCTTTTCTGATCAATATAATTTAAGTGTGCCGTGGAAGTTTAACTACAGGTTCAAGTGTGCCATGAGATACAAAGGTTCAAAAACACAGATCTGGATAAGTGATAAGTAAGCAAGGGGCCCTGCAGTGCACAAAATCTTGGAAAGTTTTTCTAGAGAATCACTGTGGTGTTGAACTGTCCCAACTTCTTTATGCTTCTTTAACTTGAGAGTAGAAAGAAACACAGGGACAGTCTTGAGATTCATATGTTAAAAATTTCCTTCTCTTTTATATTCTTTTTAATTACGTGGATAACAAAGTTATTACCATAACTCAGTTAATAAATATTGGGAGAAAGCAAAGCATAAAATGCAATTTGCATTTTGGAAAAAAATGAAAAAATAAAACACATGATCCAGAATGAAATGAATTAGTCGTAGTTTCCATTTTATTCAACATCTATTCAACCTCATTTTGTGAAAAAAACAGCCTCTAAAATAACAATAAATGTGCAAAACGAAAGAGATAAATTCATCTTTTCCATGTCTCCCTATGATCTCTTGATCTTAGACAAAAGGCCGAGAAATAATAGTCTCCCTATGATCAAATATGTTATTTGTAAATAATGTGAGGATCTATAAACTATAAAGGCTGTAGAAATAGTGAATAAAAGGTAGGTAGAACAGGGTGGTGCCTGTGGCTCAAAGAAGTAGGGCGCTGGCCCCATATACCGAAGGTGGTGAGTTCAAACCCAATCCCCAGCCAAAAAAAAAAAAAAACTGCAAAAAAAAAAAAAAGATAAGTAGAATATAGTATGCGTATATAAGGTATGGAACTTAACACTCATGGTTTTTATTATGGTGTATTGAGGAGAAAAGATACCCAGGTTGTCTATAAAGTCTGACTTTAATAGTTGGCTATTTTAAATTGCACACGAACTTTATGGACACCCTGTACATACATAAAAATATGAAAATTACTGTCGACCAACATAGAAATGATAAATATTCCAAAAGAATGTGGAATTAGCTGTATCTAAGCTAATTTAGCTGTTTGGGTTCTTAGCAGGGTACTTGGGCTGCTTAAACACTCATAAATGCTGTTGGGATTAGAACAGTGGTTGACAACTTGTTCAGCAAAAGGCCAGTTTATGGACATTTGTTTTTGTTTTATGGGTTTATGGGCCATAGATATAAATCTATAGCAAATATTCAGCTTTGCTGTTATAAAGGTAAACCAGCCATGGCATTAACAATTTAGTATGGCGATCTTCCAATAAAACCTTTTTACGGACATCAGATTTTGAAATTTTATATCATTTTCACATACTATGAATTGTTAGTGCTCTTTTGATTATTTTCCAATCATTTAAAAATTTAAAGCCAGTAGTGAACTGGAGTTAGTCTATGAGCCACATAGTTTGTCTATCCCTGAAACAGAATATGAGTATCCAAGAAGAGTGATTTGACCATTTCTTCATTCTAAAAAAGCTCTTCGGTATTTCAAGGACGATAACTGATGGTAGACCCTGTTCCTGCTTGAGAGAATGGAAGCCTTTAGAGAAATATGTTATATGTAGAACTTAAATATATCTTTTTGCAACTTGAACTTTGTCCATAAGATTTTAAAAAATATTGTTATTTGTGAATTGTCTACTGCCCTTTCTGTATTCCCTTTCCTTCAATGATGTTTTAAATATTTCAAACTCATTTATCTCTCTCCTTCTTTTATTACCCACCTCTGGCCCAAATTACTTTTTGTCTTCAAATTTTGTAGCCAAAGTTAAAAATCTTAGAAAGATGATCCAACAGTAGCTATACACATCTAAATTCAATTTCATAGAGAAGAAGAATGCTATTTAACAAAGTTTTCAGGGATCTGTCGGTCTATGGTATTATATACTATAATAAATAGACTTGATCTCCAATGTCTTTGAACAGTACATTTCTGTCAAAGTTTTATTATTTTTAACTCATGACTCTGTGGGTAAACTTTATGTGTTATTTCTGATCTCACTTAGAAGACAGATTGAATATAATATGTTATTTTGCTCTTAACAAAGCATACTTCTTCTCTTTTTTTCTGGCTCCTCCCTACTTCATATTTGATTTACTTTGTTCACATGAACCATTTTACAAAGAAGATGCCATTTCTAGCTAGTGGAAATCACTCCAAGTACATATGTTCTCAAGGAAATTTTACCAGACAGACCTCTTCCCACACAGGAGCAGTGGGAGTAAAAATTAACAACTGTTGTCTCTGAAGAAGCAAATAAGTTACAAGGTTGGTTAAGACAATTGAGAGATATTGGGGCAGTGCCTGTGGCTCAAAAGAGTTGGGCGCAAGCCCCATATGCTGGAGGTGGTGGGTTCAAATCCAGCCCCAGCCAAAAACCGCAAAAAAATAAAATAAAAAAGAAGACAATTGAGAGATGAATAGCTTAGGACTATTTGTATATGCACATCAGAGGTTATAAATTTCATAAATTCCTTATAAATAAATATTGTCAAATATAGAATTATAATTCCATTCAACATAGTCTTAAAAGTGAGGTACTTACATCAATGGTATTTCTATTTTGTAATAGTACATACTATAGAAGAATTAATGTCACAAAAAATATTTCCTGATATTACTAATGTTTCTTGGAAGAAAATATTTTTTAGAATTTATGAAGATACAGGTTCAATCTTTCTAAAGTTCTGATTAGAATAAATAATAACTTACTGTTAAGCAAATCTCATGGGGTAAATAAAATATATTTGTCAAAAGTCAATCAATACAGTGACTTTAGCAAAACAGAAAAATATCAACCCAGTCAATCACTTATATATTTTGTTTTCTAAATAGAAGAATATTCTTCTATGGAGGAGTATTTTCCTCTGATTATCTAAGAATTTATGACTAGATTTGTGTGTTCCATAGAGGAAGTTTGTGTGAGAGATTTTATTTTACTTTTGGTAATCTTGATTTTATATTTACATTATGTAAAGAGAATGTTTTACTCCATTGTGACTATCATATCAAAATAGCTTTGATGGAGTAGATTACAAACAACAGAAATTTATTTTTCAGAATATTAGAGGCTAGTAAATTTATGATCAAGGCACTGGTAGACTTGATGTTTGGTGAAGGCCCACTTTTTAATCATTGACAGTATCTTCTCACTGGGTCTTTACATTGTAGCAGGTAATATCTGCTGTCTCTACAGCCACATAAATCCCATTTAAGAGAGCTCCACCCTTATGACCTAATTACCTTTCAAGGGCCCCACTTGCTAAAATTGTTATCATTGTATAATAGTTTTTAAAATATGAATTTTAGAGGGGATAAACATTCAGATCATAGCAGATAATTTTGTATTATGAACAGAATATAATTTTGATTTTATACTCCTAATACATAACTCACAAAATTCCGAGTATTTTATGAACATTCTTTTCCTTTGAAGTATAATCTTTAAGCTTTCTGATTCATAAAAACCTGTGAAACTTATAAGATGGCATACAGTACCATATATAAAAACTTGATGAAATACTAACCTAAAACTTTTTCAGTTCAAATAAAGATCCCAGATGATTAATATACACATCAAATTTGGGAACCATGACTCCGATACCTTTTCTTTTCCTTCCTACTGTCTTGCTTTCATGTTAATTATAGTTTCCTATAAATTCTCTCAGTATAACAAGACATTGCTTTGCTTTCATTTTTGCTAACATTTTCTTTTATCATCATAACTCTCAGGCCTTGCTTGAGATTGTACCCATACATAAATCTTTGAAAAGAAATACAATGCCCACGCTGATACTCAAAATGAAAGTCAGAGTTTTTCACTCTTAGGGGCTGGGCAGCAATAATTTTTAAAAACTCCCATAAGTATAGTGACATCATCAAGGTGGAGGAGTAAAGAGGTCTCCCTCATTCATCTCCCCACATAAATAATTAATAAGAAAACTACTTACCAATAGGAAAAGCTTTGGGAGAGCTCCAGAGTAAAATGAAGAAGCTTTAGCAACCCAGGAGAGCACAAAACGTGAAGATGGTCTCACATAAAGCATAGGAAGCACTTTATTTTTGCCACTGGATCACCCAGGCACAGCCTGGCACCAAGAGAAACCCTCCCCCTGTGGGAAAAATAGAAAACAGGAGAACTTCAAAGGCACCTGCCATCACCAACTATGAACAGTAACAGTTTTCACCCTTGAGAACTCTGGCAGTTTTCCACACTACTGACCATAGATGATAGAGCTTCCTGGAATCCTTGATGCATAAACCAGACTGGGCCAGAGCCACTACTACTGCCCACACCTTCTCCCGCCTGCCTGGCTCCAAGTTCCAAACTTCAGAGGAATAGTAACTCCATACACTCCAAACAAGTTGCTACTGTTTTTCCATCCCTTACAGATGGAGTAATACCACAGCTAGCACACTTGCATTCACCCACAGGAAATGATAATTTTCCTACCTAAGCCAATCTGTAAAGTATGGTAAAGTTACCTGTTCTGTCACATATTCATACCTTAAAGCAAAGCTATAAATAAAATATAAAACAAGAAAATGTAAGACCAGCAAAGGAACACAAGAAGTTCACAGTAACTGACCCTATAAAAGAGAGTATCTATGAATGGGATGACAAATAAATATAATTAATTATTTTTAAAAATTCAATGAGCTGCAAGAGAAGACAGAAAACCCAACAAATCAATAAAATGATGCATGAATAAAATAAGAAGCTTGATGTGCAGGTAGAAATCACCACATCTCCAGAATAGAAATTCTGGAGTTGAAGAATACAGTGAATGAAATGAAAGTGCAATTAAGACTTTTACGAACAGACTCCATCAAAGAGAAGACTATGTGGACTCAAGGATAGATCATTTGGAATTATTAAGTCAAATGAGAAAAACAAGAAGAATGAAAAAGAGCCTATGGAATTTACAGGACATACTTAAAAGACCCAGTTGTGCATTATGGACATCACAGAAAGAATGGAGAAAGAGCAAGTGGTGTGAGTTTATATGATGAAATAATGGTTTAAAATGTAGATTCTTGAGGCTAACAGATCACCAATGAAGACCAGCCCACATTAAAAGTAAGAGTAATTTATGCTATGCTTTAACCACTAATTTTAATCACTAATTTTTTTTTTTTTTTTTTTTTTTGAGATGGAGCCTCAAGCTATCCCCCTGGGTAGAGTGCCATGGCATCACAGCTCATAGCAACCTCCAACTCCTGGGCTCAAGCGAGTCTCCTGCCTCCGCCTCCCAAGTAGCTGGG
>CAUYQV010181422.1:0-12486 GCA_963574575.1 Galagoides demidoff
TTTGTCTCTTGTCTTTCTTTACCTTCTAGGCGCGACCTCCAAGTCTGAACTGTGTGCGTGTTCTTTCATTCTCCTTCTAAAGCTACTATAGCTCTCTTCTCCCTTCACATACCGAACACGCAAGGTGCCGCCCTTTCTGCCGGACAGGGAAAGGCGACAAAAGACTCTGTCTCAAAAAAAAAAAAAAATTAATAAAGGTACACACACTGGCTCAGCGCCTATGGCTCAGCACCTATAGCTCAGCAGCTAGGGCACCAGCCACATATACCAGAACAGCCTGGGTCTGCCAAACAACAATGACAACTGCAACCAAAAAATAACGGGGCATTGTGGCAGGTGCCTGTAGTCCCAGCTACTTGCCTCAGCCCAGGCTGAGGTAAGAGAATTGCTTAAGCCCAAGAGTTTGAGGTTTCTGTGAGCTGTGATGCCACAGCACTCTACCCAGGGCGACATAGTGAGACTCTGTCTCAAAATAAATAAATAAATAATAAAAAAGAAACAAAATAAAAATTATAAGAGAATATTTTATTACACTGTATTATAATGTGGAACCAGAAAGCAAGAACAATTTTCTAGAAAAATAATATTATCTACTTTAGCTCAAGAAGATATTAAATGCTTGAATAGATCTAAAACATTAAATAAATTGGATTTGTAGTTCTTTTTGAAGCCATGCGCATCTACTCACACTCACATAAAAAATTACCAGGCCAGATGGTTTCACCTTCTGCCAAACCTTCAAAGAAAGATAATCCCTACATGATACAAAGTGTTCTAGAAGGTAGAGAAAAAGGTAATCTCTCCAACTCATTTTATAAAGTCTTACAGCTTTGAAATAAAAAACCATGAAAAAGATGGTATCAGAAGGGAAGAATTATGGGCCAATTTCACTTACGAACATGGATAAAAATATTCTAAATAAAATTAAAGTAAACCAAAAAGAGCTAATTAAATTGTTTATCCTGGAAATATAAGGTTGAATAAATATCAGGAAATCTATCAATATATATTCACCACATAGACAGACTAGGGGAGAAAAAAAGGAAATTATCTCAGTAGATGCAGAAAAGGTTTTGGGGGGTTTTGTTTGTTTGTTTGTTTTAGAGATACAGTCTCATGTTGTCATCCTCGGTAGAGTGCCAAAGCATCACACAGCTCACAGCAACCTCCAGCTCTTGGGCTTAGGCGATTCTCTTGCCTCAGCCTCCCAAGTAGCTGGGACTACAGGCACCTGCCACAACACCTGGCTATTTTTTGTTGCAATTTGGCTGGGACCAGGTTCAAACCCACCACCCTTGGTATACGGGGCCAGCACCCCACCCACTAAGCCACAGGCACTGCCCAGAAAAAGGGTTTTTGATACATTTTATCATGCATTTATGACAAAAACCTCTCAGAAAACTAGGAAGGACATATTCTCACCTTAATAAAAGATTATACCAAAACCTAAGAGTAAGCCAGGTGTGGCGGCTCACACATGTAGTCCCAAAACTTTGGGAGACTAAGGTGGGAGGATCACTTGAGCTCAGGAGTTCGAGATCAGCCTGAGCAACATAGCAAAACACTATCTCTATAAAAACATCTTTTAAAAACTAGCTGGGTAAAGTGGCACACATCTGCAGTCTGAGCTGCTCAGGAGGCTGAGGCAGGAGGATCACTTGAACCCAAGAGTTTCAGGCTGGAACCTGGATGATCGTGCCACTACCTTCCATTCCAGCCTGGACAGCAGAGAGAGATCTTTGTCTCCCAAAAAACAAAGGTAGACATCGTATCTACTGGAGAAACTTCAGATGCATTCTCTTTAAGAAGGAGAAGATATAAGGATAGTTGCATAGAAAATCGACATATTCCATAGACAAACTAATAATGTGATACATTAGGACATTTGACTGATTAAACAAACTACAAAATCAACAGTGCTCCTCCACACCAGCCATAATCACCAGGCGGTTATAATAGAGACACTTCTACCTCTGGTCATGATGGAGTATCGGGCACTGAACCAGCCCCCTACTATAAACAACTAGAAAACATTCACAAAGAAAAAAACCGTTTACAGATATTAGACAAGAAACAGCCCAGGCCCACGATCACAAGGCAAGGGAAGCATGAGGTGATTAACCTGCCTAGAGACACTCGTGGGACAGTGGCATGGGAAGGGGAAGAAGCAAGGCAGGACGTGGCACTGTCTCTGAGTCAGACTCCGGGGAGATGCCAGTGGCTGCACGTTATCAGCTGGATATCAGAGAGAAGGGAGTGAGCTGCTTGGAGAAAGAACTCCGACACTCTGCATGGGAGCTCTCTCCTAGAGTCTGTGACTCAAAACTAAGCAGTGCCCACAATGAAACTGGGGGAAAAAAACAACTACTGATTATCTGTTAGCTGAATAGATTCCAGAGTTCACACAGGGTTGGAATAGGTTCAGATTCTGATAAAGTGGAGTGACTTCATCAGACAACTGAAGCATTTAGTAGCAATCCCCAAAAGGTCACTCTACCCTTTTACAGCTACTCTAGAGCAGCCCTAACCAAGTTTGGAAGGAGTCATGAGAGGACTGAGTTTATCTACAAATGGATTAAATGCCTGCTGAAAGAAAGACCACCACTATTCACAAGAAGATTTAAATATCCATTCTTCTAACAATGTAAAACTGACAATGTCCAGCATCTTATCAAGTATGACTAGACATGTGAAGAAGCAGGAGTAAAATTAGTAAATTGATAGAGACCAAGATGGGGAAGATTAAATTAGCAGGTAAGGAATTTTAAATAGCTATTATAAAAATGCTCAAAGGTTTAAAAGAAAATATGGGACCGGGCATGGTGGCTCATGTCTGTAATCCTAGCATTCTTGGAGGCCGAGGCAGGTGGGTTGCCTGAGCTCACAGGTTTGAGACCAGCCTGAGCAAGGGCAAGACCCCCCCATCTCTACAAATAGCTGGGCGTTGTGATAGGTGCCTCTCAACTATTTGGGAGGCGGAGGCAAAAGAATCACTTAAGCCCAAGAGTTTGAGGTTGCTGTGAGCTGTGACACCACAGCACTCTACTGAGGGTAATAAAGTGAGACTTTGTCTCAAAAAAAGAAAAGAAAAGAAAATATGAACATAATGGAGCAAAATCAAAGATGCAGCTAAAAACCAAATGCAAGTTCTAGAGCTGGACATATAGTATACAGAACAAAAATTTTGCTGCATAAGATTAATAGTAAATTACACATTGTAAGAAAAGATCAGAGAACTTGAAGACAAGGCACTAGAAACTATCTAGAATGAAGCACAGAGATAAACAAAATTGAATAAAATAAGCAGAGCTTTGGAGACCTATGGAAGAATATCGAGTAATCTAACATATGTGCAATTCCAATTCCAGTTCCAAGAAAGTGGGAAAGAAAAATGGCCAAAATTTTCCAAACTCAATAAAAATTATAAACTCTCAGATTCAAGAACCTCAACGAACATGATGAACACACACACAAAAACAAAATTCCACTAAAGAATATCATATCTACATTATTTATTCATTTATTTATTTTTTAGGACAGAGTCTCACTATTTCACCCTTGGTACTGTGTCATGGCGTCACAGCTCACAGCAACCTCAAACTCTTGGGCCTAAGCAATTCTCTTACCTCAGCCTCCCAAGTAGCTGGGACTATAGGTGCTCACCACAACACCTGGCTATTTTTTGTTGCAGTTGTCATTGTTCTTTAGCAGGCCCAGGCTGGGTTCAAACCTGCCAGCCTCAATGCATGTGGCTGGCATCATAACCGCTGTGCTACAGGCACCGAGCCTCATATCTACATTTTTTAAACCAATGATAAAGACATTAAAATCAACCAGAGAAAAGAAGACAAAGGATGAGAATTATTACAGACTTCTTTACAGAAATTATGCAAGACAAAAGACCATAGAAAAATATCTTTAAAGGTTTTTTTTAGTTTGTTTTTTATTTGTTTGTTTGTTTTGAGACAAGGTCTCTCTCTGTTGCCAAGGCTAGAGTGCAATGTCATCATAGCTCAATACAGCCTCCAACTCCTGGCCTCAAGTAGTCCTCCTGTCTCAGCCTCCAAAAGTGCTAGTAATACAGGTGTGAGCCTCTGTGCCTGGCCTAAAGTTTTATTTTACTTATTTAAGTATTTATTTGTTGGCCTAAAGTTTTAAAAGAGAAAAAAAATGTCAACCTAGAATTCTTTATCCAGAGAAAATCTCTTTCATAAATGAATGGCTCAGCACCTGTGGCTCAAGTGGCTAAGGCGCCAGCCACATACACCTAAGGTGGTAGGTTCGAATCCAGTCCAGACCCTCCAAACAACAATGACGGCTGCAACCAAAAAATAGCCAGGCATTGTGGTGGGTGCCTGTAGTCCTAGCTACTTGGGAGGCTGAGACAGGAGACTTGAGGCTTGAGGCTTGAGGCTTGAGCCCAGGAGTTGGAGGTTGCTGTGAGCTGTGATGCCATAGCACTCTACCCAGGGGGACAGCTTGAGGCTCTGTCTCAAAAAAAATAAATAATAAAAATAAATAAATAAAGATGACCAGCTGTATATAAAAATTAACTTGAAATGAATCAATGTCTTAAATAAGATATTGCATGCAATTCTTAAAAGAGAATACAGAGGTAAATCTTTATGACTTTAGATTTGGCAATGGGTTCTTAAATATGACACCAAAGGCATAAGTGATATAAGAAAAAATTGATAAATTGGACTAAACTTTTGTGCCTCAAAAAAGAACATCAAGACAGTGAAAAGGCAACCTATAGAGTAAGAGGATATTTACAAATTATATCTCATAAGGGATATAATTACTATACAAAATTTACAAAGAACTCTAATAATTCAATACTAATAAGACAACCCAATTTTTTAAAAAGATGGGGGGAAAAGGGCACGACAAGGCAGCTCACACCTATAATTGTAGCCCTCTGGGAGGCTGAAGCAGGACGATTGCTTGAGCTAAGGAGTTTAAGACCAGCATGAACAAGAGTGAAACCTCTGTCCCTACTAAAACTCGAAAAATTAGTCAGGCATTGTAGGTAGTGCCTGTACCCCAGCTACTCAGGAGGCTAAGGCAGGAGGATTGCTTAAACCCAGGAGTTTGAGGTTGCAGTGAGTGAGGCTGAGGCCATGGCACTCTAGCCTGGGACAACTTACATTGATCTGTAAATTCTATGGACTTCTACCGAAAATTTAGGGTTTTCTTTTTGGAGGAATGTTGACTACGTCAGTTGTTGGGTGGTGATTTCTCACAAGGAGAGAAGGACGGCTTGGCTACGGGTGCAAGCTCACTCCTGGAATTGTATGAAAACAAGAAATGACTACTACTTTGGGTGGCCGTAGCAAAATGTCTTTATTCCCGACATCTTTTATAGTAAACTAATAGTGTACACCACATTGATCAATAATCCTAACATCCTCTATTCTTATCTTAAACTATAGAAAAGACAGCAAGTCTGGGAAAGTAAGATAACCATCTTAAGACTAGCCTCAGGCTATTCCTCTCTAAAGACCTAAAACAACCCTACATTATCTGACTTCTACTGTCAAAGTTAAAGGTCAGGATAAACAGGGGAGTAAAACTTTTTTCTTCCATGTACTCGATTAAGTTTCTGAGAAACAGGCTTAATGACTGTTTTCCTGTGGCTTTGGAGTCCCCCCCCCCATTACAATGAACTGTTCCTTCACTCACATCAACCTTTGAGTCATGTGCCCTGCACAGATGGGTCATCTCAACCCTTATCTGGCAGGCTGACTGAGGCATAGTCAGGGTTCCATGTAGGAGGCTGTTACGCCTTGCCTGCAGGGCCCTGCCGCTAGGCCTCAACAAAGACACAATACTCAGGAGTCTTTTCGCTCAATTTCTGGAATTAAAAAAGCACATTACATTTAGTTAGTTTTTATGTGGGAATTCATCCCACAGAGGAATTTCAAAAATTTATAAGAAAGAGAAATATTCTCAAATGGCTAATTCAGTTTTGAGTGAAGTGTAAAGAGGGAGACTCATGGTGGATGTGGTTGTGTGCACCTGTAGTCGCAGCTACTCAGGAGGCTGAGGCAGCAAGATTGCTGAGCCCAGGAGTTTAAGGCTGCAGTGAGCTACGGTTGTGCCACTGCACTCCAGCCTGGGTGACAAAGTGAGACCCTGTCTCTACCAAAAATAATGAAATGAAACCAGATGGCACAAAGTCATATGAAAAAACAAACAACACAGAAAAGAGAGTTCAAAAACACTCCCGCATGTCAACAGGAACTTCATAACTCAATAAGGAAAGGTCACGCTGCTCAGGAGATGATGGTGTTAGGAAAACTGACCTGTAATAGGGGAGAAGACTCAAGCTGTGTTCTTACTTTACCCCTCATAAAAAATAGGTGCTATTCGGATCCAAGAACCAAAATCTGAAAGGGAAAAGCTGTAAAGTTAATAGAGGGAAATATAAGGGAATGGCCTTTTCACCCAGGGTTACAAAATCATTTACGCGATCTAAAAGGCACCACATTTTGGTGTGAAAAATTTGTAGGCGCTGGCTAACCCGAAATTGAGGATGTCTGCCAACCGAAGTTCACAATAGTTAAAGTTGCCACATTAAAGAAAATTCTCAGAGAAAAATATCTGCAGTGTCTAAAGCCAGCAAGAGATTAATACCTAGAAATACAAACAACTTCTGCACATCTGGAAGGAAAGAGAAAAGGTGGGAAAGGACAATAGATAAAAACTAGCAGTCAAAGAAAGAGACGTGTGAATGGCTGGCGGATGAGAGGAACTGGTGCTCAGGCTCACTCTCATCAGAGAAATGCAAGTTAGAACATCAAGAGACAACTTCACAGCCATCAGCTTGGCAAAAATTAGCCATCAGCTTGCAACACCAGGGGTTGGTGAGGGACTGGGGAGACGGTCTCTTCCTATTCTGCTGGTGGAACTGAAACCTGAAATGGCCATTCAGAAACGGGACCAGGCAGTGCACAGTGAAATTAAACAGGGGTATCTTCTACCAATTCTGTTCCCAGAAAATGTTCCCCAAAATCCCTGAGTCAAGTCCCAGGGTCTGTGCGTGAGGATGTTCAACCCCGATATGTGTTCTGATCATAATGGGAATTCTGAAGCAAGCTGAGGATCCACAGTGAAGGAACAGACAAGAAAATGGGCTCAGGGCTTGGCGCCTGTGGCTCAAGCAGCTAAGGCACCAGCCACATACACCTAAGGTGACAGGTTTGAATCCAGCCTGGGCCCTCCAAACAACAATGATGGCTGCAACCAAAAAATAGCCAGGCGTTGTGGCGGGCGCCTGTGGTCCCAGCTGTTTGGGAGGCAGAGGCAGGAGACTCACTTGAGCTCAGGAGTTGGAGGTTGCTGTGAGCTGTGATGCCATAGCACTCGACCCAGGGGGACAGCTTGAGGCTCTGTCTCAAAAAAAAAAGAAAATGGGCTCAAGTACCTTATGAAATTTTAAGCCACAACAAACTGCTATTCCATGCAGCCACCTGGATATATCCTACAATCCTACCAACTGCTGAGTGAAAAGAAAAAACAGCATAAATTCTAAATCACAGCAATGTTTATGTAAATTTAAAACACCACAGGCAATTTTGAAAGATATTTAGATGTACCAGAACCTACATTAAACAGATCAGAACAGATACCAGCAGAGGGGGAGAAAAGGCAGGCAGGACACAGACTGAAGAGGGAAACTTAAAACTGACCGATTTTACATGAGCTGGCGGTCAGGGTGCGTCTTAAACTGAGGGATGTAATTAATTCTGTTCTTCACCTTGGAGGTCTAAAAATAATTAGATCGTAGGATTTGAAGATTACAGGAGAAAAAATTATAATATCTACAAATGTAGAAAAGAAACTTGATAAAAGCCAATGCCTCTTCACGATTTAAAACATAAGAGTCAGGCTCAGCCCCTGTGGCTCAAGTAGCTAAGGCGCCAGTCACATACACCTAAGGTGGCAGGTTCAAATCCAACCTGGGCCCGCCAAGACAACAATGACAGCTGCAACCAAAAAATTGCCGGGCGTTGTGGCGGGCACCTGTGGTCCCAGTTACTTGGGAGGCGGAGGCAGGAGACTCACTTGAGCCCAGGACTTGGAGGTTGTTGTGAGCTGTGATGCCACAGCACTCTACCCAGGAGGACAGCTTGAGGTTCTGTCTCAAAAAAAAAATCACAGTTTTGCTCTATTGTGTATTATTTGTGGTATCTATCAGCTCTTAAAAATCTGTAATTTGCCATAATTTATTTTTGTATTCTAAATGAACATTCTGTTGTATTTGTTTTTTTGTGTTCTTTTCCTTTGTATTTGTTTTTTGTATTCTTTTTCTGTTGTATTTGTATTTTGTATTTGTAATTTTGTGTTCTTTTTCTTAACAAGCACCCCACTCTTACTGGATAAGCTTTGGCTCCACAAAGTTTGTCCCTGATGGAAGGCAGAGGAGCTCCATTCAAAATACCAGACGGAGTCCACTGAGGACAGCTGGAGGGGGTGACACTGGCCAAGGGGGTGACACTGGCCGGGGAGCTGCTGCCCTCAGGGTACATGAAGAGAAGGAGCCCCAAGGCCACAGGCCGGAGTGGCTGCTCCTGACAGGACTGGATCCCCGAAGTCAACAGACTATCTCTAATTTCTTGTTTGGAGATCTGGACGGAAGCTTGGGGACTTTCTATGCCAGCGCTGAAAGAACCACATACCCCATTTTTATAGCTTGGAGGCTGATTGATTTGGGAAAAAAAAACCAACCTTCACCATATGCTTCTATAATTTGCTGAATTAGAACATCTGTTGAATTCACAACTTCACGGATCTGTTGTTCATTTCTGAGCACTTACTGTCAGCCAAACATTCCTCATGAGAGGCCGC
Organism: Galagoides demidoff; assembly: GCA_963574575.1. Taxonomy (NCBI): domain Eukaryota; kingdom Metazoa; phylum Chordata; class Mammalia; order Primates; family Galagidae; genus Galagoides; species Galagoides demidoff. The sequence continues at coordinate 8,854 of CAUYQV010181422.1, forward strand.
ACATCCGTCCATGGAAAAAGAGATATCAGGAAAGTTCCAGAAGACACAGGACAGATCCTGAGCCCAAACGTTGCAGAATCACCCCCCAGAGTAGCGGTTCTCAATCTGTGGGTCACGACCCCCAGGAACTGTATTAAAAGGCCATGGCATTAGGAAGGTTGAGAACCACTGCCCCAGGGGCTTCTCTTGCCCGAGGACAGTCTCCCTCCTCCCTTCCAGGACTGCTGGAGTCTTCTTTGAAGAGCTGCTGCCCTCTCCAGGGTGCTTAGTTACAGGAAATGAATTTATAATCCTCCCTGACCCCTCCCTCATGGTCAACCTTACCTTGGATCCAATCCCTGCCTGACCCAGGGTGGGCGGGGAGGACAGCAGGAATTCCATTCCATACTCTGTCTTGTCCAACATCTGGGTAGTTTCTGTGGGACTAGAGCTTTGGAAGTGCTTAGCAGAGGAGGCCGTAAGGTTATTTAAGATTAAGTGGAATGTGCCAACGTGTGTGTACTTGGAGACTGTGCACCCTCTGGCCAAGCCCACGTGGTTGGATGTGGCCTAAGAATCCACAGGGCTGGTTTCTGCAAATCTGAACCCCCTAGCCAGGGAGCTTGGACACCAGATAGCCTGTGGCTTAAGATAGATGTGAGGACTCAAAGACATAGGAAAAAAAAGGAGTGAAACTAGCTTGGGAACCACTCTCTCACTCACAGACCACAGAGGACCCAGAGGAGTCTGTCCACTGGAAACTGGGCACGGCAAAAGAAGCACCAGGACATTCTCAGATGCTCTGGCCAGGAGGGAAGGGGTATTCTGGAAATGTGTGTAACAGAGAAAGGATGTTTGCAGATGGGTGTGTTGCCTGCAGTGGGCCCAACATCTGATCCCCTTTCTCGAAGAACCAGAACCTCCTTGGGAGGAATGGTCTCCCTGTCTCCATGAGAGGGTAAGCCCAGTGCCTTCTGCTGTGGAGCCTAAGGAATCTCTTCCCGAAAACCCTTCTTATCACCCCTCAGTTGTGTGTATGTGGCCCGTACTGGGTAAAGAAGTGTCTCCCCAAAATCCATGTTCTCCCAGAACCTCAAAATGTGACCTTATTTGGAAATAAGGTCCCTGCAGATGTAATTAGTTAATTAGGGGGCATACTGAATAGAGCAGACCCCTCGTCCCAAAGGCCACACTTCTGGCCTCCAGAACTGTGAGAGAATGGGGTCCCATTGCTTCAAGCCACCAAGCGAGTGAGGATTTGTACAGAGCCACAGGGGACTAACATGGCCGGGGGCTTCCCACTTACACCCTCATTCCCAGAGAGCTGAATTTTGACCCAACAACCCAAGGAGAGAAGGTGCCCCTGGTCACCTGTGACTCTTGAGTAGCTCGGGTACTTGTCCAGCCTGTTCTCGGGGCACCAATCAACTCAGCAGCCCCCTCGCACACCCCTAGGGCATTCTTTTTCTTCTTTTTCTTTTTTCCTAAGGTCAGGCAGGGTTGATTATGGCTATCTCAAAAAAGGCACCAAAACAAACACATATTCTCACCAATCTGGGTAACTGGAGATGATTTGGGCAGCAAGTGAATGAAACTGAAGTCAAACTGGATCACAGGGGACAGGAGTTTATCGGCTGTAATAACTAAAAACTCCAAAAATCTCCTGGCTCCCGGCATGAGTGGATCCAGGTGGTCAAACAGCGTCCTGAGGTGTCCCCATCAGCTCTGGTGTCCTCCGGGGCCCTATTGTCAGACAGGCTGTTCCCTCTGACAGCATAATGAGTCCCCACCTCTCAGACTCCCATTCCATCAGTCACTGACCCCAAAGGGGGTGCTCTTCTTCTCAGCTTTTCCCATGAAACCCTCAGGACTGACTCTTGTTGGATAAATTGGAATCAGGTCTTCCTGGATTAGATTCAGGTACATTGCCCCACACTAATCACAGGGCCAAGTGGCCAGACCTGCATGATGGTCCAGAATGGAGCATGTGAAGCCAGGAGTGAGGTCAGAGTCCCCCACCAAGGACCCCCAGGGGCTTGTCTCAGAAAGTGAGAGGTAGTGGACCTGGGCTGCCCTGGCTTGGGCTTGCCCTGGCCGCCACCTCTTTGAAAACATGGTTGCCTTGTGGAATGTGTGTGTCCCATCGATTCCTGTAACCAAAGCCAAGGGCTTACAAAGTCACAGTCCTTAAATTGGCAGCAGGGCCGTGCTGTTCCTCTTATCCTACCCTGATGGTCCCTGTCTGTGACCTGGCTCTGCTGACCACACAGTGTTCTGGGGTCTGGGGTGGGCACTGTGGGAAACCCAGCTGAGCCCTCCTGAAGAATGCCAAAAAAATGTGACTGACGGTAGTGTCAACAGAGGCACCAGCGGGGGCAGCCTCAGCAGGGACCGGACAAGGTGTTGGGAAGATGAGCACGTCCCGGTCCGGCTGACCGCGGCAGCCTCGTGGCCGTGGGGGCCCCTCGCGCGTGCCAGTGCACTCTCGTTGTTCGTGGCTGCTGCTCCGTGACATCTGCTGGTTCTGTATTTATGCATCAGTGTGTTCCTGTAGGTCTTCATTCCTAGTCCCCAGCAGGGCACCTTTTCTCTGCCCTGTCCCTAGGCCACAGCTGACAGAGCAGATGGCCATCCCAGTTGGGAAGATGTCCGGCTTCCCAGGTGGGGGCTGGGAGCTGGAGGGCTGCTCCGTTGGCTGGTGAGACCCCTGCTTTTGCTGGGCCTTCAGTAGGAAGCAGGGGATCCATTGCGGCCTGCGGGGCTCGGGTCACTTGACTTTTGCTGTGGTTTGAATGTAGCTGCCCCTTCAAAATTCATGTATTGAAACTTAATCCCTACTGTGATTGTCTTAAGAGGAAGGGCCTTCAGGAGGTGACTAATGTCCTTATAAAAGGACTCCAGGGAACCAGCCAGGCCTTTTGTGCCCTTTGACAGGCGAGGACACAGCAAGAGGCAGGACCTATGAGGTGGAGGCCATCCCCAGACTTCACATCTGCCAGCACCTTGATCTGGGACTCCCTGTCCCCAGAGCTGTGAGAAATAAATTGCTATTATTCACCAGTTTAAAGTGTTTTGTTATAGCAGCAAGAAGGGACTGAGATGCCTTTCGACCCCTTTGAATCCCTGACCCCTGGCAGAAAAGACCTCTCTTACAGCTCCATCCTCCCCTGCCTCTCTGCACAGCTCCACTCTTCCCCCCCTTACAGCTCCATCCTTCCCCCCTCTCTTATAGCTCTACCCTTCCCCCCTCTCTGCACAGCTCCACCCTCCTCTCCCTCTCTGCACAACTCCACCCTTCCCCCCTCTCTGCATAGCTCCATCCTTCCGCCCTCTCTGCATAGCTCCATGGTTCCCCCCTCTCTGCACAGCTCCACCCTCCCCTCCCTCTCTTACAGCTCCATCCTTCCCCCCCTCTTTGCACAGCTCCATCCTTCCCCCCTCTCTTACAGCTCCATCCTTCCCCCTCTCTTACAGCTCCATCCTTCCCCTTCTCTGCACAGCTCCATACTTCCCCCCTCTCTGCACAACTCCATCCTTCCCCCCTCTTTTCACAGCTCCATACTTCTCCCCTCTCTGCACAGCTCCACCCTCCCCTCCCTCTCTACACAGCTCCATCATTCCGCCTTCTCTTACAGCTCCATCCTTCCCCCCTCT
>CAUYQV010181424.1:0-14253 GCA_963574575.1 Galagoides demidoff
TCCAGACCCAGGACGCACATACATGCAGAAGAGAGTGCCATAGAACAGAGAGACTGAGAGCAGGTGGGCGCTGCACGTGGAGAAGGCTTTGCTTCTGCCTTTCTCAGACCTCTTTTTCAGGATGGCAAAGAGAACATAGTAGTAAGAGATAATAATAGTTATAAAAGTGAAAGATTGTATAAACACTGAGAATACAAAAATCATGAGCATATTAATTCCAGGGTCAGTACAGGAAATCTTAAACAGTTGTAAAATTTCACAGTAGAAATAACGTATGATATTAAACTTGCAAAAAGTTAATCTAAACAACAAACCCACATGCATCATAGGATGAAGAAACCCAATAGCATAAGAAACACTTAACAATTGAATGCAGAATATATTCGACATCACTACTGGATAAAGCAGAGGGTTACATATGGCTACATAGCGGTCATAGGCCATCACTACCAGGAGGAAACATTCTGTGTTTGCACAGGAAGCAAAAATATAAAACTGGGTGATGCACTCAACCAGGGAAATCACATGATTCTTAGATAAAAAATTCACTAGCATCTTGGGAGTTACAGAGGATGAAGAACAAGCATCTACAAAGGCTAAACTGCCAAGGAAAAAGTACATGGGGGTGTGCAGGTGGGGATCTTTCCAGATAAGAGCAATCAGGCCCAGGTTGCCAAACATGGTGATGAGGTAGATCAGCAAGAACACCAGGAACAGGGGCACCTGCAGCTCTGGACGATCTGTAAGTCCTGTGAGGACAAAGTCTGTCACTTGTGTCTGGTTTGCTTCCATCATATCCACCCAGGCTGATCACTGCAGTGAGAGAGTAAGTGAAGAACAAAATCATAAACAACCATGAAAATGATCACCTTTAATTTGGGAAAAAAGCATCTTCATTGATTACGTATTCCCTTTAATCCCAAGATTTACCTTTTACCCTTAAGTATTCTTTGCAAATGATATGCATTTAGGAAACTGATTCTTATATATATATATATATGTGTATATATATATATATATATGTATATATATATACATATATATGTACAGAATATGTATATACGTACAATATATATATGACAGAATCAGTTTATATATGTATGTGTATATATATATTCCTTTTTTTTTTTTTTTTTTCAGTTTTTTGCCGGGGCTATGTTTTAACCTGACACCTCTGGTATATGGGGCCAGCGCCCTATTCCTTTGAGCCACAGGCACTGCCCTTATATATGTTTCTTCATATATATATGTGTGTGTGTGTGTGTATACATATATATGTATAGAAACGTATTTATGTTTCTTTATATGTACATATATATGTTTATATATATGTATGTATGTGATAGTTTTAAGTATATATGTACATATATAAAGAAACAACCTGCATATACATATATATGTGTGTATGTAAAGATTTCATTGCCCTTATAATAAAAGTAGACTTTTTTTTAATTTGGAATATTTGATTATGTTTAATAATCTTCTAATTTAAATAAAAGAAATACAGCTCATTTGAAAGGTCACCACACATAGGGAAAATGAGAAATGGTAGCTAATGTACCTTTATTGACAAAATAGTCATTACTAAATTTTACAAAGAGATGGCCAACACATAAAGACTGTCTTGTAAAATTTTGGAAAGAATATTTAGCTACAATTTCCCATTTCCCCCTATATATGGCGATTTGGTGACATCTTGTAGAAAGCTACTTAAGTAAGCTAAAGATGATTTATCAAAACTAAGAGCAGACAGTCTAAGTAATACAGCCTCTCCCTTCAAATTAAGAACAGATTGAAATGCTTACTATGACCATTATTAGGTGGTATTTTCTTAGAAATTCTATATACATCTCAAATGTAAAATGTAAATAATATAGTAAAGGTATAGTGAAATCAAAGGAATTATAGAAGATAAATTCATATTTTGCTGATATATTCTTGGAATGAAATCAATTACAGTCATAAGACTTTAATAAGCACTGGATGCAGGATATAAATATAAGAAATCACTATACTTTTTATGTAAACGATAACCAAGAAAGAGAACAATTTTAATAATAGAAATCATAACAAAATATATTTTGAAATTTTTTTATATGTAAGACCTATATGAAGAAAATTCCAAAACTTACTGAAGGCCATTATATAATTTCTGAATAAAAACCCAAAACATGTTCTTGGATTTAAAAAAAAAATGGTATTATAAAAATGCCAGCATAATTAAAATTAATTTCAATTATAAAAATTCTAATCACTCTCTAATGTGATATTTTCAATGTAAATTTCATATAAAATAAAAGTGTTTGAAGAAACAGGAAAAATAAAAACAGTAAAAATGTCCAATGTTCAGTAGTGTTAAAATATAAAATCATTCCATAGAATAAAATATTGGCACAAAAATAGGAAAATGGTATAATAGTGAAACCAAATAAACACTCTGGAAATAGTTTCAAGTATGTATGTGATCATTTCAAGTATATATGTATAGAACCTACATAGTTGAATACCTCCCTACCCTGACCACATCCTTATGTCGACCTAATTTTCAAAGGCCAGACATGCACCACATTTATGTATCAATACACTAGGCCTACTTCCTTATGTTGATCACCTTCATATGTTGACCAGTTTATCACAGTCTTTGGGTGTTCAAATCATAGAGGTTCTACTGTATTGCATGAGTGATATATCAATTGAGAAAAAATAATGATTTGTTCAATAAATAGTATGGACATTCTATATCTAAATGGTTATCTATCTGGAAATAAGGTAAGAATAATTCTCTCCCATGCTTGTTTGGAGCAAGGACTTAAAAGTGAAAAAAGAGAAAAGAAAATTCATAAAATTAATATAATTTAAACATATTACAGAAACTTTTAGCAAAGATATGAAGCCAATAAAGATATGGGCATATTTTATCTAATTTTTATTTTATGAAGTTATAGTATATAACAAATCTATAATTAGGTAAAAGATGAATAAAGATGTGAAAAAATTACAGTAAATACGATAGATAAAATATTAGCTCCTATCACATACCAAAAAACTTACAAATTGATAAGAGTTTAATAATGCAATAGAAAATTATTTTTTAAAAATTGAAAAGGCAAGTCACAGAAACATACGTTAATAGATTCAACAAATGTAGGGGGGAAATGCTTAACTTTCCCAGCATATATATACTGTGTAAAATAACAAGACAGCACTTTTCACTTCTCAGATTAGCATAATTTCAGGCTTGCAGAAATTTGGAAAGGCCACTCTCACATTTACTGGTAAAAATGTAAATTAAGTCTTTTAAACTTTTAAGCACAATTTTACAACATCTTTTACAAATAAAAATATACCTACCATTTAACTCGGCAATCTGTTCTATAGCAATAATATCACCTCATAGGGAAAGAGTTGTACCAAATTATTATTACTGGTGCCAAAACACTAGAAATAATATGAAAACCAGTAAGGATAAAATAACTGGTGAACAAATCCTGCTGTAATCCCCACAGTCAATTTTAAAATGTCATCTTGCCAGCCATTTTAAAATGATTCATAGCTCTACTAGCTGACTGAGGGAAATTTCCACAATTTTTAGTAAAGTGAGAAGAGCCAGAAAAGGAAAAATGTATATACTTCAGAAATATTAAAAATAGAAAACATAGTCTTAAAATTCTTATTCCATGTATATCTATGAACACACATATATTTGCATATCTTATAACTATATGAACATAAAGATAGAATAAGATTATAGATCTCAGATTGTCAATATTATCAGAGTGTGGGTGAGAGGAGAGAAAAAAGGAGAGGAGGCCAGAGATAAATATACTCCACCAAAAAAAATTTTGTGTGTGATAAAAAAATATATGTTATCATTCTCTTTATGATGCAATTATGTGTATTTTTATATGTACAAAGATATATACTGAAGAACAGGCAAAAGCTTGCTAATAGTGAGGAAGAGATGGAGCAAAACAAAAATATGGATAGTATTACTGAATTTAGTAGGTGGCAATTTGAATTCTAAGGAAAAATGGAAATCAATCATAAAAAACTTGTAAAACTGTATTTTAAGAATTTTCTTTGGATTATGTAGCATATGCTTTTAATTATCCTCAGTGACATCTTACTCCAACCATCAGGAGTGTTTTCTTTTTGAATAGTCAAAATATTTGTAAATGAATAAAGTTAGGTAAACAAATATAATAAGTTGGGGGTTTTTTGCAATTTTTGGCCGGGGATGGGTTTGAACCTGCCACCTCCAGCATATGCGGCCAGTGCCCTACTTCTTGAGCCACAGGCACTGCCTTTTAATAAGTTTTAATATTAAGTTTTCTTCATCTCTAAGTACCTTTCTTTTTGGATATATTACTAGATATTGTATAATTTTTGTCAACATTATATGTGGACTATTTGATGTGATTTTAATTGGTTTGATTTTGTTCTATGACATATAACCTTTCTCTACAAGAAAATCCTAAAGATGAAACCTAAAGATAAGGTGGAGATCCTCGCAGAGCCTCCTATATCACCTAGAAGGAAAAATATGCACCTATCATTCAGTATGTAAATTCAATTGTTCTCAAAATAAAATCAATAACACAACTTTATATACATATTTCTTGTTGATTTAAAAATGTACCTATGTACCAAATTTGCATTTGTTTGACCTTAAAATAGGAGGCAATTTTTCATAACAGTTCAACATTAACAATAAGGATAAATTATTTCCCATCTTTACTGAGAACAAAGCAGGAGAATATTTGTTTTAAAAAAAATTATCTTAAAGTATATGTCTCCAAGGAGCCCTGAAAACACAACAGAGGCAGCAAGAAGACTGATTTGTCTTACCTGAAAATTGGTCTTATGGATACATGTCGTTTAGTTTCCAAAGTGGAGGTTTTGTCCTGAATAAGACTGACTAGCTTTTATCTCCAACTCTAAACCCATAATTGATATTCCCAACTTGCATAATTAGGTCAAGAGCTATCAAGCTGTTTGCCTCATTTCTTACAGATATAGGTAAATGAAGGCTATCGTTGATGACTTTAGCCCATCTTCTCATAATTCCATGAAAAAATAAAGAAATGCAAATAGCATAACTTAGGCATTCATACTCTAACAAAGACCATCTTCTATAGTGTGAAATAACCTCTAAAACTTTTGAGTCATTGCCACTGTTATATTTTCCATTTGTCTCATTCTATTATTCCAAGGTTACTATTAAAAATAAATCTAAATATGTATATGTCAACAGTAAAATATGGTACTCATGGTAGGCATCAAAACTGTCTTGAAGAGAAACAGAAAATCTCGTAGAGTTACCAGGACTTTCGTTTCTTACCAAGATATTTTATTATTAAATAGGCAAATTGAAAGACTATAAATATTGGAAATCACACAGATTCCAATGTCTTCACTCAGTTCCTGTAAGTCTTTAGGATATTGAGGAAGTGATGGTTTTTCTAAAAAAAAAAAAAACTGATCTTCTGGAGGAAAAAAATGGAAAAATATATTTCTCTCTACCATGTTCTACATTAGGGCCAAAGTCATCTTTATAAATTCCCATACTAATGAGATCACCCACTGCTCTCACGTGCACTACTACTTTCCCACTTTAAGCCTTAAATGAAGAAATGTGCAAGGTTTGAACTAAACAGAGGTTACTTGTGCAAAGATTTTCCTTGGACATCTCAACTTCAGGGAGCTAATCTCTTTTTGTCCTCTTTTTCAAATCTATTCCTGGGGGAAAGCATGAACCATGAAATTCCCTCCATGAAAGTTACCAGTAGATTCCCTATAGGATAAAGGGAAAGTTGTTCTAGTGGGCATTATGAGCTAATCAAAGAATCACCCCAGATACACCCAAGTGTAACAATTAGAAACACACATTGTGTCATTAGAGTTCATTGTCAGAGAAACTTAACAAACTTCCCCTGAGCAGTTTTATTAAATAGTACATATTAATTTCCATTCTGTTACTGTTCTTGGTGCCACATTCCATATACCTAGTAGTCTCTTCTAAAGTCTTAAAGACTTACCAAACTCAACAGTACAAATTCAAACTTACGTCTTTTCAAATCTTGTCACCAAACATCACCTTCTACCCTGTTTTTAAGGAAACAAACCTGAGAGTCATTTCTATCAATGACCTCTTCCTCAAACTCACATCGTCATTATCAAAAACGCTGTTTTATCCCTTTAATGTCTATTGAAGCCATCTACTTCTCTCCAAATTCAAGAAAATTCCATCTCCTTTCTGCATTACTGAAATAATCATTTCATAAACTATGCATATTTTTCTAACCTGTTCCCCAACTATTCTTTACATTTAAATCCCAAATTGCTGAAGTCACCACTGCTTTCCCACCCAAGGCTGCATCTCCACTACAATATGGCTCTCACACAAGATAAAATCTTTAAACACACATATCCTTTCCCTCATCCTAAAACATACCCAGTAATCCTCTGCACATAGTTGTTGCCCTATATCCTTAACAGCTTTTCAGGTGAATAATTCTGAATTTTTCTTTTGATGAGAGAATTGAAATTAAAAATGAGAATTTCATTTGTAACTTCTACATGCAATGTTACTGAAAGAAAAAAATGTGTTTATCTCTTTTTCATAAGTCTTACTGTAAAATGAAAGCTACCCCATCTTTCCAGGCTCTTTAGGTTTCTGTGTGATATGTACCCCAGGGAAAGAAGGAACATGCACTCTATGAGTGAGGTTGACAGAGCTCATGAACCCAAGTGGAAACCCTAAAACTGCCAACTCACTGGCAGTATGTTTTCTGAAAGCAGGCCATCAGAGTTACCAGGTCTGCAAATGACAAACAAGAATTACAGGTGTTTCTCTTTCACATCCTTGTCTATAGTGGAATGGACAACAAAATATGATCTCGTTGCAAGATATTAAAAATTCAGATCTCTTTCAGATATGAGAATTGATGACTCAGCTCTCCTGAGCTACAAAATTTCCTCTGAGAAATACTTATGGGATAGTAACTGTGAGTGAGACCCACCGAAGGAGGAGGGAAATTGTAGTATCTGTGTTTTTGTGCAAACTTCACACCAAAGTTACTGTGGTTTCTTCTCAGAGCAGTAACTTTTCACATTGTATTATGTGCTCGCTTTGCAGCACGTACACTAAACGCGTTATACTTTACCCTTTGGCACAGAGCTCTTCCATCCAGTTTTTTGGGAAGCATTCTTCCTCACCTCCCCCAGAATTACCAGGCCCTCTCCTATACTCTTGTTCAACCAGTGCTTCATTTCATTTACTGATGTTTGCTGCAGTTGACTTCTGGAGCCTTTTCTCACAACACGAATCCTGGTTCTGATGACTGCAACAGACTCTTGAACTCTGATAACCTGTGCCGTCAACTTTTCCCAGGTGGCAGCTTGTTAAAAAACAGAGAGGGTGGCTGGCCTGTTGAAATGAGCATGGGAGCGAAAAGAGCAACCACTGTCAATTCTGTACAGGGTAACATTAACACTCAACACTTGTACAAAGTGCAGATGCTTGTCCAAAAGATCCTCACTCGTTTACGAGTCTACTCTCCATGGGGCCGATAAGTCTAAAGAGTTTTGTTTATTGGGATCTAAGGTAATTTAGGTAGATCACAGAAGTGGGAAAGGGGGAAGAGGAGGAAAGTCTTCCTTCCTTCTCTTTAACTTGGCTGTAACGCAGCTCCTTCTTTGAGCAGAACACTGAGCCAAGAGGGGTGAAAATTTGTGAGACAGTTTCTCCCATGTAAGAGCCAACTTGCTCACAAATACTAAAGCAGTGAAATTATCGCCTTGTGTGATCCACCACTGTTCAGTATTTGAAGATTTTGATTCTTTTCTTCAGGCCCTGGATAAATGAGAAATAAAGTGACCCAGTGATAATTTAAAGGTTTTATTCTTCCCTCTATAGATCAGAAAGTAAATTAATTAATATTTAACATGTTGGCATAAATTAGAAGCCTAAAAGATTTCGGTTGAACTGCTATTACTTTGTCTTAATGTAATAAAATATTCCAATTAAGGTAGATAGCCAAGTCTTTTTATAATTGTGGCATTCATACAAATAAGGCTTCACTGATCTGGGGAATACTAAGTAGCAGTAGGGAATTTATATTTAATTATTCACCTTTTCTCAGATCTTATAGGATGACTAATACATCGTGCTTTTTTATTCATTAAGTATGTGACATAGCATTCTGTAGGGACAGACTAGAAAAATTATATAGAAAAAAGCGTTGAAGCGTTTGTAAGAAGTACAAACTGCAAGAGTCTATCTCGTCATCTGGAAGCTGAAGACAGCCACAAGAACAGAACGCTTAACTGGTTTCAAACAAACTAAAAGATTAGATTAGAAAGCAGCCGTTTGGGCTGGTTGGAACAGATTACCAGTATAGAATAAAAGGTAATTAAATCCCCACCAAAACAGTGTATGTTCCCTTTAAAAAGTTAATTCTAACCCAGATCGTCGCCCACTCCCCTATACATTGTTCCTCTTAGGTCTTATGCAAGTCCACCCATGTGTCACATGTGTAGACACAGTTTCCTTGACTCCTAAATAATCATGAAGAATCAGCTAATGCTACATTGTAAATATTGAAACACAAAAAGCTCCTGGGTTTCACGTGGGGCGGCATTTTCGTGGCCCACCTTTCCTGGTGAGATCTCTGGCCCCTCCGAGCCTCATCAGTTATCGCCCCAGCTGTAGCTGAGGGTGAGAATCTTTCTTTGTCACACCATCCTTCTCCACTTTAGCCAAGTTCCAAGGAAGTCAGTGGGGGCAAACAGCCTCAGCATTCTAGGTGCGGGCCCATGTATTAGATCTTGCATTCAAATCTAGTTCCGCTCCAGTCGAGCCACTTCACTTAAAATCTATCTGTTCCTATCACAGTTTAAACAAAGCTCTACTTTCTCAGCCATTCAAAACCTCTCCAAATTTTGTTTTCCTCTTCCCTTTTCAGGTTCATCTCCAAAATTTACATGTACCATAGCTACAATAGATACTCAAGTTTTTCTGAATATTGAGCACCTCTAATATTCAATTTAGGATGAGTTCCAATGCCCAGAACAACCTAGTCCATATATTCCAAATGCCCATTACCCATCCTATTATCAGAAACATATATCCACACACAATTGCATTTCAAACGGGCAGTGTTTCCCTTGAATATGCCTGTGTTATACTCATTTATATTATAAGACTACTCCTGATCAGAAATTTTTCTGGCTCATATAGAAATTTTAATCATTTTTTTAACTGAATGTGGTATTCGTGTTATAAAACCATAGTCACATGGTCTGGTCCTATTTGTCATTAGGCATAGAATGGATATACATGGGGAAGGCATTCATGGAAATAAATAAGGAAGAAAAAGATGGATGCCTGTAAAATGAATGATCTTGTTTCAAGTGACCTCTTACTTGATCAGCTGTGGCCAACGTGGTATCCTCTGAAATAAAACTACACCTAAATGCATAGACTTGCCTTCGGTTCAGTGTGTGTGGTGGGTATAGACTATTCACAAACATTAGCACAAACCTTAACTCATGCATAGAATTTTTCTGCAAAAATATACATTAAGATAAGCAGTTGAGAAGGCTAGAGATTGTCATCTAAAACTCGTCCATTAGGAAAGAAAAGTAGCAGTAACGGATAAACATTGCTCATTTATTTAGAGAATGATCTTTGTTTTATTTATTACTAACATGCAAGTATATAAATAAAAAGATCTTACAGGCTTACAATGAACGCTATGCTGGAAGGGAAAAACTGAAAAGAGATAAGGAACTCTAATAAAGTTCCATCTTCTTAGTCCTTCTGAAATGAGACTCTAGTATTAGAAGAATGATCAGAAACACTGAAAAATGTTACGTAATTATAAAAAATTATATTTATAGTACTTTTAATAATTTTCTTGCTGCTACCAGTCAGAATAAAAATGAGAATTCATACATGAAAATTTTTATCTCTGTTTACTGTGAAAATTAATTGTATACACCAACATTTTAATTTTAGCAAGAACTTTTACTTATTTAAAGTTACTTTTTAAACAATGATGGTTACCTGAAGATGCTCTGAGATGTGTATAATGTTTGTGTCTTTACAACCCATGAACCTAATATTGTCTGATGACAAATGATTCTTGTCTGCAAAAGTTTTTACATAGCAACTTGCTCAAGATAATGTAATTTAAAAATGGTTTGCTTTTGTGGAAGATTTTTAAAGGAATCACATAACCCTCTCTATAAATGCTTTAAACAGTTGCCCAAAAAGGCTATGACTGGAGTAAGAGTTCTCATGTATTTTTTCATTCAGTGATTGTCTACCAAGGTGATGATACAGTACTGAATACAACTAAAATATTGCTTAAGTCTTGAAGTAGATGAAAAACAAATCATGAACCTGACAAATTAGCTGTATCTTTAAAATATTTAATGGTTACTTTTTTTTTTTGAGATGGAGCCTCAAGCTATCCCCCTGGGTAGAGTGCCATGGCATCACAGCTTATAGCAACCTCCAACTCCTGGGCTTAAGCGAGTCTCCTGCCTCCACCTCCCAAGTAGCTGGGACCAGAGGTGCCCGCCACAACACCTGGCCATTTTTTGGTTGCAGCCATCGTTGTTTGGCGGGCCTGGGATGGGGATTCGAACCACCACCTTAGGTGTACGTGGCTGGCGCCTTAGCCAATTGAGCCACAGGCGCAGAGCCTGATCCCTCTTCTTTAAGCAGAGAATCAAGATTTGGGCTCTTTCCATCTTGTGGCACCACCATCTTTAAGGCCCTCCTTAGAGTCTTCCACTGAACCCTCTATATTCAGCCTGCCAGTCAGTTGAGAGAACACTACCAAAGCAGGTCAAGACTAGAAACTGTAGTATATGTTACCTCTTCCATGTTGGGTTGGTCAGACCCAGTTTCTGACCCCACTGTGAGTCAAGAAGACTGAAAAATGGCTTCTATGTGTTTATGATGAAAAAACAGATGGGATTGGTGAGCACCTAGCCAATCTCTGCTAACTTTGGCTGCTTCCAGGCCAGGAATACTGACTTGTCAAGGAAAAGGTGTAAAAGAGATATATGTTTTGGATTTTATAAATCCAAATAATGTAGTGTTATTTGTTTAAAAAACTCAATTAAAGGGGGATGATGCAATTATGTTTCATCCATACTATGAGATCTCACACAACAGAATGATTGAAGTAGTTTCTGTACATATTAAGATACTATGATCTATAATTAAGGTAAATAAGCAAGTTGTATAATAGATTTCTATGTGTAAGTAAATATATAGAATAAGGTCTAGGAAGTACATGGAGATGCAGTACATGTTTGTTTTATGTGTATTGTTTGAATTCCTTATAAGGAGAAATGCTCTATAACATTAACAATGTAAATATTTTGTATTTATTATTTATTTATTTATGGGTTTGTTTGGGGGTTTTTTGGCGGTTTTTGGCCAGGGTTTGAACCAGGTTTGAACCCACCGTCCTCAGTGTATGGGGGTGGCACCCTACTCCTTGAGCCACAGGCACCACCTAAAACTTCCTAATATTGCTTTGTAATAACACTTTGTAATAATTACTAACGTAATTAAACTGTAGTATCTATTACCTCTTCCCATGGGGGCCCATAAACATAAACCTGGGCTACATTCAGAATCAAGAAAATTCAAACTAAAACATAAATGGGATATCATTTGACCCCTTAACAACAGGCAAATATTAAAAAACCAGCCTCGGCACCTGTGGCTCAATCGGCTAAGGCGCCAGCCACATACACCTAAGGTGGCGGGTTCGAATCCCCAGCCCGGGCCCGCCAAACAACAACGATGGCTGCAACCAAAAATGGCCGGGCGTTGTGGTGGGCACCTGTGGTCCCAGCTACTTGGGAGGCGGAGACAGGAGACTCGCTTGAGCCCAGGAGTTGGAGGTTGCTATGAGCTGTGATGCCATGGCACTCTACCCAGGGGGATAGTTTGAGGCTCCGTCTCAAAAAAAAAAAAAAAGTTCTAAAAATTAAAAAAAAAGATCATTAGTAGAGATGAAGAACAACAGAAACTTTTATCCTCTGCTAGTATGAATGTAAACTGATGCAAATTTTTTGGGAGACAGTTTGGTGTTACCAAGCAAAGTAAAAACTGTCTTCCCCTGCAACCCAACAATTCCTCTCCTAAGTATATATTCAAAATAAATTTTTGTACATGTATTCCAAGACATATACGGGAAAACCTAATTAGCATGTTTGGTAATGGCTAAACAAATGAGTAAAGGAAACAACCTAAATAGAATGTAAAAATATTCATGCACTAGATATCAGGCAGCAGCAGAAATGCACTATAGCTATAGAAACAAAGTAACCAAAACTTACATGGAATATGATTGCATTCACAAAAATATCAAAGAAAGTATAATTGAATAAACTTTTATTCAACTCGTAAAAAGAGCCAGGAAACAAAAAAAATCAGTTTAGTGATTAGCTATAGGAGGAAGAAGAGGGTGCAGCCAGAGCAGGGTACACAGAGAACTTAAAAGATACAGGTAAGGTTTGGCACCTGTGGCTCAAGCGGCTAAGGCACCAGCCACATACACCTGAGCTGGTGGGCTTGAATCCAACAGAGGCCCACCAAACAACAATGACGGCTGTAACCAAAAAATAGCCAGGCATTGTAGCAGGCTCTGTCTCAAAAAAAAAAAAAAAGATACAAGTAATATTCTATTTCTTTTGTTGTTGTTGAGACAGACCCTTACTCTGTTGCCCTGGGTAGAGTGCAGTGGCGTCTTACCCCACAACAACCTCAAATTCCTGAGTTCAAAGTGATCCTCTTACTTCAGCCTCCTGAACAGCTGGGAGTACAGGTACCCACCACAATGCCCAGCTAGTTTTCTATTTAGCAGAGACAGGGGTCTTGCTCCTGCTTAGGCTGTCCTCAAACTCCTGAGCTCAAACAATCCATCCTCCTCAGCCTCCCAAAGTGCAGGATTATAGGCGGGAGCAATCGGGCCTGGCCTATTTCTTTCTTTCTTTTGTTTTGTTTTTGTTGTTGTTGTTTGTTTTTGGTTTTGGGTTTTTTTTTTTTTGCATATACTTTTCTTTATTAAATCTTATATTCTTTAAGGGACAAACACACAGACAAATGGGCTATAGTGAAGAAATCTTAATTTTATCAGACAGTTAAGGAACCACTAAGATACCTCCAGGTATTATCTTCAGTGGTGTTTCTTATCTTTGTTCTGGGACGCCAGGTAATATTCAGCCCCTAGAGCTACCATAGATGCAGCAAATCCTCATCTGAATCCTTTTAATAATGCACCAACAAAGGAAACATTGTTTGCATAGCCACGTATGTACCTCCAAGCTTCATTCCAGCCCCATGAATCCCTTAGCCCTTGTGCTGCCAGCTTCTTTTAGATAGCTTCTAATGGTGTCCCTTCTATCTTCCACTGTTTATAATCTGGAAGTTCTGTTTGACTATGTCCATGTTCATGTCCTTGGGCCATGTCTCTTATTCCTAGTCAAGAGGTTTCTCACCAAATCCATAATTTATCGTCTGGCAGCCTGACCTCTCAGGACACTCAACACTTCTTGGCCTATTTCTTAACCTGACTGATAAGTACACAAGTGCTCAACTATTCTTAGGGGCATATGTGCTCTTTCTATTTAATAATTTAAAGTTTGATTTCTCACATTTTAGTTATATCAATAGCATGTCTGGCTCTCCTACTCCCACCCATCCCCTTTCACACTGAGAAGACTATAACACCCTTCACTTGAACCTCCCATCTCACTGTGCCTCCCTCTGCCCCTGTGCCCAGGCCATTCCTCCATTTCCTTTGCTCCACATGCCCAAGTCTTACCTTCTCTGCCAGGTTCAGCTCATGGTCCATCCTCTCTTCTCTCCCCCTGGTATGCTTTTTCTGAGAGTGTTTCAGCCCTGGGGGCAATTGTGTGCACTTGACACCTCACCCAGACCATTTCTGGGCACTTAGCCTACCCTTCAGTGTATCAATAGTCTTCTCTTTTTAAGAATATTCTGGGCTCGGCACCTGTGGCTCAATCGGCTAAGGCGCCAAGCCACGTACACCTAAGGTGGCAGGTTCGAATCCCCAGCCCGGGCCCGCCAAACAACAATGATGGCTGCAACCAAAAAATGGCCGGGCGTTGTGGCGGGTGCCTGTAGTCCCAGCTACTTGGGAGGCGGAGGCAGGAGACTCGCTTGAGCCCAGGAGTTGGAGGTTGCTATGAGCTGTGATG